>SKCR01011080.1:0-22009 GCA_019454045.1 Zanthoxylum bungeanum | reverse complement strand
ATGTTGAATCTCTTCAACACTTTATCAATATATGTACTCTGGGAGAGTCCAAGTAGCTTTCTAGATCTATCCCGGTAGATCTTTATTCCTAGAATAAAAGCTGCTTCTCCCAAATCTTTCATGGAGAATTTTAATGAAAGCCAAGCTTTCATCGACGTTAACATGGGAATGTCATTGCGATAAGCAATACATCGTCGACATAAAGGACAATAAAAGTCAGTGCACTCCCACTAACCTTCTTATATACACAAAGGGTCATCTTCTTTTTTTTTTTGAATGAAATCATATTCTTTTATGATCTCATCAAAACGTTGGTTCCATGACCGCGATGCTTGCTTAAGTCCATAAATGGACCGATTTAACTTACAAACCTTGTTTGCAAGTCTAGGTACGATAAAACCGTCAGGCTGTTGCATATAAACATCCTCCGAAAGGTTTCCGTTAAGGAAAGCGCGTTTTTAACGTCCATCTGCCATATTTCGTAATTGTAATATGCAGCTATGCAAGCATTATCCGAATGGATTTAATCATGGCAACGGGTGAGAAGTTTCGTCATAATCAACTCCAAGTCGTTGACGATATCCCTTCGCTACAGCCTAGCTTTGTACGTTTTGTACGTTGCCATCCATGTCAGTCTTCTTCTTGAAGACCCATTTGCATCCGATAGGCTTTACGCCTTCTGGTGCATCAACCAGTGTCCAAACTTGGTGGTATACATGGAATCCATTTCGGCCTTCATGGCCTTCTTGCCATAAAGTGGATTCGATACCTTGTATCGCTTCCTCATACGTAGCCGGTTCAGTATCCTCAATAAGATTAATATCTACGTGAGAGGTGAGATCAGGAATCCATACCTCTCAGGTATTACCCTGACTCTCTCCGACCTACGTGGTCCTTGTATATTGAAGATTGTGGTTCAGTCCATCCCAGATGGACTGTTCATGTTCCGTTGATAATTCATTGCCAAGAACAGTATCACTACGACTTTCATCGAGTTTCTACGTTCTTCCCACTAAACACTGCATTTAGGAATTCCTTCTCAAGGAAAACCGCATGTAGAGCAACAAATACTTTGTTTCTCTTGTGGGTAATAGAAGTAATATCCTTTGGTTTCCCTAGGATATCCAACAAATAGGCATTTATCTGATTTGGGTTCAAGTTTGGTACCTTCCAAACGTTTGACGTATGCCCAGCAACCCCAAATCTTCAGGAATGAGAAACCCAGTTTCATACATGTAATATCTCATATGGTGTCTGTTCAACAGACTTTGACGGAACCTTATTCAAACTAAGAACTGTACTGTTTAATGCAATCCCCAGAGGATATTGCGCTCAGTGGACTCATCATCGACCTTACCATGCCAACAAGGTACGGTTTCTCCTTTCGGACAACCATTTAATTGTGGGTTCCAGGAGGTAGTCCACTGTGAAAGAATTGTTAGACTATGTCCCAAGTCGTCACTGTTTGTAAATGATATTGTCTTATTGTACAAAATTAACTAGTGTGATAATGAAATTGCCTTTGCCGTTTGATATATTTTACTTGATTTATAATGGCGAAAGTCCATAGATAGTACCTGGATGAGAATGATATGAGACAGTATCAGTCCCCGACGGTTTAATCATTAAATATCCCTAGCCGGAGTATTATCGAGACTGGACATCGATAATGCGGAATAGACTAGTATTGCGCTGTGCACGTTGTGAGGGCACAACGGCATAGTTCTCATATATTTAAGTATTGGATACTTATGCAAGTGCGATAGGAGGTTGTTTTTACCGATGGTACGGAAAACAGCTTCGCTCTGGATAGACCCGCGGAATCCCATTGGTAGTATGTCTGCGTGTCTATGGGAGGCCGCCATCAGGTAGGTGTATATGGTCTTAACCTGAGACTTACATCGCTAGTACTTGCGACAATCGGTAAACTTTGGTTTTGGTGGTTGGGAACCTTAACCGGTTCTGTGTGTACACCTCTTCTGGTTTATCGAGAATCGTAGTGTACTGGATGTTGTGATGTCAAGATGGAAGTATCGCTTCAGACATATGGAGGTGATGATCACGCAGGACACAGAACTAGTACTCTATAAAAGGTTGCAACCGTCGGGACAATATGACTAGGTCAGGATTGTCCGATTTAAGAGACTAGTTGCTTGATGTCCGATATATGTTTCGTACGGGGCAGACACATCTCCAGCCCCAGGCCTAGCATGTGATCATCCGATACTGGATCGATGTACGCAATACTACGGTATACTACGCTTGATATAGATCTTATATTCCTATAAGAATATTTCTGGAGAATTGGGTAGGCATGGGCGCTTTGCTAGAAGCCCACCTTGTCTTGTGAATCGGTGTAAGAACGTAGTACGAGGTACGTACGTATTCGGATTATCCGACGACCGTATTTACTGCCAACATATCCGGAGATCTCTTGGGTCGCTTCCTGAAGATTCACCTATGATATTTGATTCGGACTTAATTAATCTTGGATTAATTGCGGAGAAACTTTATCTCGGATAAAGTGCCTTATTTAGAGAGAGAACGATTAATTTGGAATTAATCGATAAAATTATTATATTCGATATAATAATTCGAAATTCGATTTCGACGCGAAATTAAAATTAGATTTTAATTCGGGCATACGAGTTAATTTAGAATTAATTCGTTAGCGACGTAAATAATAATTTCGCTAGGCGCGATTATTTATTTAAATTCGATTTAATTAACGTCGCGACGCAAGTTCGGTATTTCGGAAATATCGAACCCGAATGCGTGAGTGGACGTGGGTCCACTTTCATTGGAAACGTGTGGGGGCCCACATGACACATGTCATTATATGTATTATTTTATTGATAATGCATTGCATGGTGATAGTGTATAATACACTCAATGTTATGCATGGAATTTGAGTGTTTGACACTCTAAGCCTTTGCATGGCTTGTGTCATAGATTTATTATTATTTAATAAATATTATGGCATAAATATAAATTGATTTTTGGTATCAAAAATCATGAAAACAAAAAAAAAATCTCCTCTCTCTCTCTCACTTGGCCGAAAACTGCATGCCGTTTTTGGTCTTCATCTCCTTCATTTTGGTTGCCAAAAGCTTGAAGAAAGTGTGGTTGTTTGGAACATCTTCTTTCAACAGCAAGGCTAGCACCTTCAAGGGATCAAAAGAGGTGATAGAGGAAACCATCAAAGAGCTTGGAATACACAAAGCTTGGAGGCTCCACACTTGTTCTTCCTTGGCCGAAAATCATCAACCTTGGAGCTTCCATCTTGGCTTGATTTTCTTCATCAACATAGCATTGTAAGTATGATTCCGCCATATACTTCATGTTAAATATATATTCATTTGTTGTATTTCAATGCTCATCTTTCCTTGGGACTATTATAGAAACCAACAATGGTATCATGGAGCCATGGTTAAGCATGAAATACTTTAGGTTAAAATTTGATAAAATTGGTTGTTTGAGCAGGTGTTCTTGTGAAATTTGATGAATGAGTATGCTTGCATGTATATAGAATGATGTTACATGGAATCAATTTTATGAAAATCATTTGGATGATTTTTCCCAAAATTTAACTTGGCCCGAATGGTTGTGACGAGAAATTGATTGAAGCAGTTCTGTGAATTGGATTAATAAGAATATTGCATGTATATAGAATGCGTTACATGGAATTCAATTTGATGAAAAATTGCATTGGATGATTTTTCCCCAAAAATTCAACCTTGGCCGAATGGTATGATAAAATTGGTTGAAGCATGTTCTTGTGAAATTTGATGAATAAGAATGCTTATGTATATATATGATGTTATGGAATCAATTTTATGAAAAATGATCATTGGATGATTTTTCCCCAAATTCATGCCTTGGCCGAATGTGTTTGCTACTTGGAGTGAGTGGATTGGATTTTTTTGTGTTTAAGATCATTGGATGACTTAGAACGTATACGGGACGTAGATTAGTAATTCATCGGATTGAAAAACAAATCGACACAAAAAACTCACCTTGGCCGAATGTACAAGGACATGTAAAGGAGTTGATTTTTGTTAAAATTAATGTTGGACATTTATTTTGAACAATACATGATTAATAAATTAAATGGGTATTTTGAAATATTGGTTTTAATGTATTAATCTTGGTATTACACTTTAATTATTGGACTTTAATGTTTGGAATATTTAAAATTTAATTAATGGGCTTAATTGGTGAATTGGGCTTTTTTATATTGTATTTGGGCATAATGGGCTTGGTTGGACCAAGTAGAAGTAGATTTGGGCCAAAAGGATTGGATCCAATTTGGGCCTAAATCACTCCATTAAGTCCAAATATAATATAATGGGCTTTAAAAATTTAATTGGGCCTTATGGGCTTAAAATTGGTTTTTATGGCATTTAAGGGTGATTCCTTATTTGGGCTTGGTAATTGGGTTTGACCCACATTGACCAAAGCCCAAGCCTTAATAAATCAATTGAAAGCCCATTTGACTTGAATTAAATTTAACATTGGATGTTAGTTGGGCTTTGAGACCCAATAGGATTAGATTTAGAATCTAAGTCTTTAAAGCACATTAAAAGTGTAAACATTTAATTTGGAATTAAATAATTGAATTAGTATGAATACGAATGAATTAGATTTAATTAGTAGTTCGATATAATTCGCGAATTCGTACCTTATGTACTTATTCTCAATCAGTTGGACTCGCGCAAAATCAAACCGTTGTTTGAACATTGGATGATCACTTAACAAAAGACTACTAATTGGATTAGATTGGTTGTAAAAGCATGTCTTGTTTGAATATATATGTATGTGATGAATGAATAGTGTATATCGGATGGATATTAGAAGGGAAAGGGTAATTTTAGAAATTATTGTAAATTTGGAATTTATAAATTGGACCTGCGTGTCCAGCCTTATCTCTTTATCTCTTTGTATTCTCTTCTCACCTAATTCCCCTCAATGTAAATGAGGTTTCTCTTATTGTATTATGTAATTGGGTAGTAGTAGAATAGTGCTAGCGGGGAGAGGAAAGGAGTGATTTGTTCTAGGAACAAGTTGTTTATATCATATCCATCCGCATATCACTATTAATTTACTTTACGCGCTTTATGATGTTTTAGAAGCATGCTTAAGGGTTGTATGATGATGAGACCTAACAAAGATAAATAAATTGGTTGCCAATTACGCGAAAATCCCTCAATTTATATTAAGCGAATATCCTTCCATTGAATGGTTCTTGTTCAAGATCCGAAGTTGGCATTGGTTTGTTTTTGACCAAAGTCAAGACCTTTGTCAATCAAGGATGTACTTGAATCATGAGAGTTTTGTTGCATATCGGTGTCTTGTCCAAATCGTGATTTTTATTGGCCAAAGTCAAGATCACTTTTTGTCCAACGACATTGATTATAAACTTCCTCGTCAATGGGTCCCGCTTAACTGGAATCATTAGGTTTGTTTTTGGCCAAAGCCAAGGCCTAGATGATTTCGGAGGATATGGTTAGGAAAATGTAATGGTTAGATACATTGACATATACATATGTTTCGGACTTGGATGTCCACCTAACCGGATCTAGGAATTGGATGAGATCCAATTGATCATGGAGATCTACCTAAGTTAAATAGCATACAATTTTTATTGGCCAAAGTCAAGGTTGTGTGTTATTTAACGGGATCCTAGCCCACTAGAAAATCAGATTTCCCGAGTTCTCTACAGAGGGTTAGAAACTTGAAAAAATAGTGGGAGGCTATTATTGAATTTGCAATTTCATTCAGATACTTAGCCTTACGCGTTTTTCAAATTATTTCGTCAATTATTTTAAATAATTAGTTGGACTAATATATTGTTATTTTTACTTGTAACAGTTTGACTGTACCCATAAACATCGTTGACTTTATAGTTGGACTATAGTTGTCAAGATGATTGGCAAAGGTAATATCCGCGACATAATCATGGGCGATAATGTCTTTAAAGGAGACAAACTTTGCCGACTGGGAAATGAACCTCAAGATAGTGCTTGAGGCTGAGAGGGTATTGTATACTATTCAGAGACCTCTCCCGCCTGAACCCACTGAGCCACTGGAGCTAGAGTTATGGAAAACTCATAGTGACGATTGTGGACCAAGCTCAGTCAGTTATGCTAGCTGCAATGACCCAGCATTTCAGACGCCAGTACAGGGACTTGGATCCCTATAACATGATGGCAAGATTGCGTGATCTTCACCGCACCAATAAGCGGATGAAGAGGTACGAGCTAGTAAGGAAACTCTTCCGCTCCCGGATGACAGACGGCGCATCAGTTGAAGGCCCACGGGACTCAAATGATCGCCGATATTGATGAGTTGGCCAATATGGGAATAGTCTTGGAGGCTGAGCTGACTATAGATATGATCTTGCAGTCACTTCCTGATACTTGGAAAAAATCATAATCAACTACAAGTTGATGGATACAGATGACACTCTTGGAGAGCTGTTATCCGTATTGAAGGAGTCCGAAAGGGAACTCCTAAAGGGGAGCAAGCGCGAGGCGCATTTTGCATCGACCTCTCATGCGCCAAAGGCTAGGCCCAAGGCAATTGGAGGTGCGAGGGAAGAAGAAGTTCAAGAAAAAGGGCAAAGGCAAGTTGACAGTGGCTTCTAGGAAGCCAAAGGACAAATCTCGCGACATCTGCCTCAACTGCGGCAAGATGGGTCACTGGAAACGTGACTGCCGAATGAGCATTGTGCAGAGGGAGGATATCAAGGCTGGCAAGGCTATCGCCTCTGGTATGTTTGTATTGAGATAAATATGAATACTTCTAGTTTTAAAAATTGGATTTTTGATTCTGGTTGTGGTGCTCATATTTGTACTGATGTGCAGGATCTGCATGATAGCAGGGTGCTGGCGTCAGGGGAGATGGATCTACGGGTCGGAAACGGAACACCAGTTGCTGTGTTGGCCGTAGGGACTTTGTTTTAGAACTGCCCTCAGGGCATGTAACTTAAACTTTTGAACTGTTATTTGTACCTAGTTTAACTAGGAATATTATATCTGTATCCTTGTTAACCCAGCAGGGTTACACTTTTGTATTTAGAAACACTGGGTGTTATTTTATAAAAATGATGCAGAAATTTGCACAGCTGTTGCAAATAACGGTCTTTATATTTTGAATATAAATGAATCTCCTAAAATGACAAACAAAAGGCTCAAAAGAGAGTAATCTAAAGATGAAGCTTATATGTGGCATTGTCGTCTAGGACACATTAAAAGACTCCCATATCCACACTTTCAAAGAGTGGGTACTTGGACGAATTTGATCCCAATTCATATGACGTCTGCGAATCTTGTCCTTTAGGCAAAATGCCTAAATCACCTTTTAGCGGTAAAGGTGAACGTTGCCACAGAAACTGTTAGCTCTCGTTCATACTGATGTATGCGGGGCCATGTCTAGCCAGGCTAGAGGTGGATTTCACTACTTCGTAACCTTTACAGATGATGCATCTCTTTACGGTTATGTGTATCTTTGAGACACAAGTCCGGAAACTTTTGAGAAATTCAAAGAGTTTCGACACGAAGTGGAGAAACACAACAGGGATGAGTATTAAGACATTACGGTCGTCGGACCGTGGTGGCGAATACTTAAGTTATGAGTTTCAAGATTACTTGAAGAATATGGTATTCTTTCACAGTGGACTCCTCCTGGAACACCGCAATTAAACGGTGTGTCCGAACGGAGAAACCGCACCTTGTTGGACATGGTAAGGTCAATGATGAGTCGCACTGAGTTACCAATATCCTTCTGGGGATACGCATTAAACAGTGCTATACTTATTTGAAAAGGTACCGTCGAAGTCTGTTGAACAGACTCCATATGAGATATGGACAGGAAGGAAACCAGGTTCTCTTTCCTGAAAGATTTGGGGATGGTGGGCATATGTTAAACGTTTGGAAGGTACCAAAACTTGAACCCAAATCTGATAAATGCCTTTTCGTAGGATATCCTAGGGAAACCAAAGGATATTACTTCTATCACCCACAAGAGAACAAAGTATTTGTTGCTCTACAAGCATTTTTCCTTGAGAAGGATTTTTTAAATGCAGTGGTAAGTGGAGGAAAGTAGAACTCGATGAAGATCGTAGTGATACTGTTCCTGGCAATGAATCAACGACGGAACAAGAACAGACCGTCCGGGATAAGTCTGTACCACAAACTTCACATACACAAGGACCGCGTAGGTCGGAGAGAGTCAGAACAGTACCTGAGAGGTATGGGTTCCTGATCTCACCTCATGTAGATATTAATCTTATTGAGGACAATGAACCGCGCTACGTATGAGGAAGCGATACAAAATATCGATTCCGCTTTATGGCAAGAAGCCATGAAGTCCGAGATGGATTCCATGTACGCCAACCAAGTTTGGACACTGGTTGATGCACCAGAAGGCGTAAAGCCTATTGGATGCAGATGGATCTTCAAGAAGAAGACCGACATGGATGGCAACATACAAACGTACAAAGCTAGGCTTGTAGCGAAGGGGTATCGTCAAAACATATGGTATTGATTATGACAAAACCCTTCTCACCCGTTGCCATGATTAAATCCATTCGGATAATGCTTGCAATAGCTGCATATTTCGATTACGAGATATGGCAGATGGACGTTAAAACCGCTTTCCTTAACGGAAACCTTTTGGAGGATGTTTATATGCAACAGCCTGACGGTTTTATCGTACCTAGACTTGCAAACAAGGTTTGTAAGTTAAATCGATCCATTTATGGATTGAAGCAAGCATCACGGTCATGGAATCAGCGTTTTGATGAGATCATAAAAGAATATGATTTCGTGCAAAACAAGATGACCCTTGTGTATATAAGAAGGTTAGTGGGAGAGCACTTACTTTTATTGTCCTTTATGTCGATGACGTATTGCTAATAGGAAATGACATTCCCATGCTAACGTCGCGGTGAAAGCTTGGCTTTCATTAAAATTCTCCATGAAAGATCTGGGAGAAGCAGCCTTTATTCTTGGAATAAAGATCTACCGCGGATAGATCTAGAAAGCTGCTTGGACTCTCCCAGAGTACATACATTGATAAAGTTTTGAAGCGATTCAACATGGAACAATCCAAGAGGGGATTGGTTCCACTGGTACGTGGTACCTCTCTGTCTAAGGACATGTCTCCTAAGACTCAGGATGAGAGAGACCACATGAGTCGGATACCGTTCGCCTCGGCAGTCGGATCGATCATGTATGCCATGATATGTACACGACCTGATGTCTCATATGCTTTGAGCATGTGCAGTCGCTATCAGGCCGATCCAAGTGAAGGTCACTGGATAGCAGTTAAGAATATCCTTAAGTATCTTAAACGAACTAAGGATGCTTTCTTAATTTATGGAGGTGGAGAACTTGCGGTATCTGGGTATACCGATGCAAGTTTCCAAACCGACAAGGATGACTACAAGTCGCAATCGGGTACATTTTTGTTTGAATAACGGAGAGCAGTGAGCTGGAAATCTTCCAAGCAAGATACTGTTGCCGATTCAACAACAGAAGCGGAGTACATCGCTGCATCTGAAGCAGCAAAGGAGGCAGTTTGGATCCGAAAGTTCCTAATCGGATTAGGAGTAGTTCCGTTAGCAGCTGAGCCCGTTCCATTGTATTGTGACAATAACGGGGCTATAGCACAGGCTAAGGAACCAAGGTCTCATCAACGGTCCAAGCATGTTCTTCGACGTTACCATCTGATTCGGGAGATTATACATCGTGGCGATGTAAAGGTCGAGAAGGTCACATCAGATGACAACATTGCAGATCCGCTGACGAAGGCTGTTCTTCAGCAAGTTTTTGAACGACACATACATAGTTCGGGTATTAGATGCTTGAGTCACTGGCTATAGGCCAAGTGGGAGATTGTTAGACATTATGTCCCATAGCGTCACTGTTTGTAAATGATATTGTATTATTGTACAAAATTAACTATGTGATAATGAATTGCCTTTGCCGTTTGTAATTATTATTTACTTTGATTTATAAATGGCGAAAGTCCATATGATTATACCTGGACTGAGAATGATATGAGACAGTATCAGTCCCCGAAGTTTTAATTATTAAATATCCCTAGCCGTAGTATTATCGAGACTGGACATCGATAATGCGGAATAGACTAGTATTGCGCTTGTGCACGTTGTGAGGGCACAACGGCATAGTTCTCATATATTTAAGTATTGGATACTTATGCAAGTGCGATAGGAGGTTGTGTTTTACCGATGGTACGGAAAACAGCTTCGCTCTGGATAGAAACCGCGCGGAATCCCATTGGTAGTATGTCTGCGTGTCTATGGGAGGCCGCATCAGGGTAGGTGTATATGGTCTTAACCTGAGACTTACATCGCTAGTACTTGCGACAATCGGTAAACTTTGGTTTTGGTGGTTGGGAACCTTAACCGGTTTTGTGTACACCTCTTCTGGGTTTATCGAGAATCGTAGTGTACTGGATGTGATGTCAAGATGGAAGTATCACTTCAGACATATGGAGGTGATGATCACGCAGGACACAGAACTAGTACTCTATAAAAGGTTGCAACCGTCGGGACAATATGACTAGGTCAGGATTGTCCGATTTAAAGAGACTAGTTGCTTGATGTCCGATATATGTTTCGTACGGGGCAGACACATCTCCAGCCCCAGGCCTAGCATGTGATCATCCGATACTGGATCGATGTACGCAATACTACGGTATACTACGCTTGATATAGATCTTATATTCCTATAAGAATATTTCTGGAGAATTGGGTAGGCATGGCGCTTTGCTAGAAGCCAACCTTGTCTTGTGTAAATCGGTAAGAACGTAGTACGAGGTACGTACGTATTCGGATTATCGACGACCGTATTTACTGCCAAACATATCCGGAGATCTCTTGGGTCGCTTCCTGAAGATTCACCTATGATATTTGATTCGGACTTAATTAATCTTGGATTAATTGCGGAGAAACTTTATCTCGGATAAAGTGCCTTATTTAGAGAGAGAACGATTAATTTGGAATTAATCGATAAAATTATTATATTCGATATAATAATTGAAATTCGATTTCGACGCGAAATTAAAATTAGATTTTAATTCGGGCATACGAGTTAATTAGAATTAATTCGTTAAGCGACGTAAATAATAATTTCGCTAGGCGCGATTATTTATTTAAATTCGATTTAATTAACGTCGCGACGCAAGTTCGGTATTTCGGAAATATCGAACCCGAACGCGTGAGTGACGTGGGCCCACTTTCATTTGGAAACGTGTGGGGCCCACATGACACATGTCATTATATGTATTATTTTATTGATAATGCATTGCATGGTGATAGTGTATAATACACTCAAATGTTATGCATGGAATTTGAGTGTTTGACACTCTAAGCCTTTGCATTGCTTGTGTCATAGATTTATTATTATTTAATAAATATTATGGCATAAATATAAATTGATTTTTGGTATTAAAAATCATTGAAAACAAAAAGAAACAATCTCTCTTCTCTCTCTCACTTGGCCGAAAAACTGCATGCAGTTTTGGCTCTTCATCTTCTTCATTTTGGTTGCCAAAAGCTTGAAGAAAGTTTGTGGTTGTTTGGAACATCTTCTCACATGCAAGGCTAGCACCTTCAAGGGATCAAAAGAGGTGATAGGGAAACCATCATGAGCTTGGAATACACAAAGCTTGGAGCTTTCCACCTCTTGTCTTCCTTGGCCGAAATCATCAACCTTGGAGCTTCCCATCTGGCTGATTTTCTTCCTCAACATCGGCATTGTAAGTATGCTTCCGCCATACTTCAAAGTTAAATATATATTCATTTGTTGTATTTCACATGCTTAATCTTTCCTTGGGACATATTATAGAAACCAACAAAAATACCATATTCTTTCAGGTAATCTTGAAACTCATTACTTAAGTATTCGCCACCACGGTCCGACCGTAATGTCTTAATACTCTTGCCTGTTTGTTTTCAACTTCGTGTCGAAACTCTTTGAATTTCTCAAAAGTTTCCGACTTGTGCGTCATTAGATACACATAACCGTAACGTGATGCATCATCGGTAAAGGTTACGAAGTATCGAATCCACCTCTAGCCTGGCTAGACATGGGCCCACAAACGTCACTATGAACGAGGGGTAACAGTTCAGTGGCACGTTCAACCTTTACCGCTAAAAGGTGATTTAGGCATTTTGCCTAATAACAAGATTCGCAGACGTCATATGAATTTAGATCAAATCCGTCCAAGTACCCACTCTCTTCGAAAGTGGGATATGCGAGTCTTGTTAATGTGTCCCAGACGACAATGCCACATATAAGTTTCATCATTTGGATCACTCTTTTTAAGCCTTTTGTTTGTTATTTATATGTAGGAGATTCATTTATATTCAAAATATAAAAGACCATTATTTGCAACGCAGTGCATATTTCTGCATCATTTTTATATAAATAACACCCAGTGTTTCTAAATACAAAAGTGTACCCATTTCAGGTTAACAAAGATACAGATATAATATTCCTAGTCAAACTAGGTACATAATAACAGTCATTTAGTTTAAGTACATGCCCCGAGGGCAATTCTAATACAAAAGTGCCCACGGCCAAAACAGCAACAGGAGTTCCGCTTTCCAACTCGTAGATCAATCTCCCCTGAAGCCAGAGTCCTGCTGTTCTGTAGATCCTGCACATCAGTACATATATGAGAACCACAACCAGAATCAAAAACCAATTTTTAAAACTAGAAGTAGCCATGTTTATTTCAATAACAAACATACCAGAGGTCGGTGCCTTGCCCGCCTTGATCTCCCTTCTGATCGCCTTGTTCATGCGGCAGTCACGCTTCCAGTGACCTCTTTTGCCGCAGTTAAGGCATATGTCTTGTGACTTGTTCCTTGGCTTCCCAGAAGCCATGGCATCTTGGCCTTGCCCTTGTTCTTACGCTTCTTCTTTTTTCACCCTCCAGTTGCCTTGGGCCAGCCCTTGACGTCTGAGAGGTCGTCGATGCAAAGTGCGCCTCGCGCTTGTTGCCTTTAAGAAGCTCTTTCTCTGACTCCTTAAGAATGGACAATAGCTCTCCAAGAGTATCGTCCGTATCCATCAACTTGTAGTTGATGATAATCTTCTTCCAAGTATCGGGAAGTGACTGTAAAAGCATGTCTACAGTCAGCTCAGCCTCCAAGACTATTCCCATCTTGGCCAGCTCATCAATGTCAGCTATCATTTGAGTCCCGTGGGCCTCAACTGAAGCGCCATCAGTCATACGGGAGCGAAAGAGTTTCTTCACCAACTCATACCTCTCCATCCGCTTATTAGTGCGGTGAAGATCCTTTAGTCTAGCCATCATATTATAAGGATCCAAGTCCCTATTCTGGCGACGAAAGTGTTGAGTCATGGAAGTAAGCATGATCGACTGAGTTGTATCACAATCATTGCTATGAGTTCTCCATAACTCCAGCTCAAGTGGCTCAGTGGGCCTCGGCCCGAGAGGTCTCTGTATGGTGTACAACAGCCTCTCTGCCCCAAGGACTATCCTCAGGTTCATTTCCCAGTCAGCAAAGTTCGTGCCCTTAAATACATTATCACCCATGATTATGTCTCGGACATTTCCTTTGTTTGCCATCTTAACTACGATAGTCCAACTATAGTTAACGATATATGGGTACAGTCAAACTGTTACAAGAAAAATAACATTTTATTAGTCCAACTAATGTTAAAATATTGACGAAATAAATTTTGTAAGCGCGTAAAGCTAAGTATCTGAATGAAATTGCAAATTCAATACTAGCCTCCCACTATTTTCTACAAGTCTCTAACCCTCTGTCGAGTACTCGGGAAATCCAATTTCCTAGTGGGCTAGGATCCCGTTAAATAACACACAACCTTGACTTTGGCCAACAAGTTGTATGATATTTAACTAGGTAGATCTCGAAGATCAATTCGATCCCATCCAATTCCTAGATCCGGTAGGTGGACATCCAAGTCCGAAACATATATATCTAATACATATGTCAATGTATCCAATAAATTTTCCTAACCATTTCCTCTGAATCAACTAAGTCTTGGCTTTGGCACAACAAACTTAATGATTCCAGTTAAGCGGGACCCATTGACATGGAAAGTTTCGTAATCAATGTCGATGGACAAGAAGTGATCTTGACTTTGGCCAACAAATCACAACTTGGACAAGACACCGATATGGAACAAAACTTCATGATTCAAACACATCCTCAATTGACAAAGGTCTTGACTTTGGCCAACAAACCAATGCCAATTTCGGATCTTGAGAAAGAATCACTCAACGGAAGGAAAATCGCTTAATATTGTTTGAGGGATTTTCACGTAATTGGCAACCAATTAATTTATCTTTGTTAGGTCTCATCATCATACACCCTTAAGCATGCTTCTAAAACATCATAAAGCGCGTAAAGTAAAATAATAGTGATATGCGGATGGATATATAACAATTTGTTCCTAGAACAAATCACTCCCTTTCCTCTCCCCGACTAGCACTATTCTACTTCTACCCAATTACATAATACAATAAGAGAAACCTCATTTACATTGAGGGGAATTAGGTGAGAAGAGAATACAAAGAGATAATAAGAGAAAGGCTGACACGCAGGTCCAATTTATAAATTCTAAATTTACAATAATTTCTAAAATACCATTCCCTTCTAATATCCATCCGATATACACTATTCATACATTACATCCACATTCATTCATTCAAGGCATGTTATACAACAATCAAATCCAATTAATTAGTCTTTAATTAGGTGACAATACAATGTTCAAACAATTGTTTGCATTTGCGCGAGTCCAACCGTTTTGAGAATAAGTACTTGTAGTACGAATTCATGAATTATATCGAACTACTCGTCAAATCCAATTTAAGTCGTATTCAATACTAATCCTTATATTTAATTCCAAATTAAATATTTACACTTTATTGTGCTTTTATGACTTAGATTCCAAATCTAATTCTATCGGGTCTCAAAGCCCAATCAACATCCAATGTCCGTTTAATTAAAGTCCGATGGGCTTTCAATTGATTTCATTAGTCTTGGGCCTTGGTCAATGTGGGTCAAACCCAATTTCCAAGCCCAATAAGGAATCACCCTCATTTGCCATAAAAATCAATATCAAGCCCATAAGGCCCAATTAAACATAAAAGCCCATTTATTACATTTGGACTTAATGGAGTGATTTAGGCCCATTTTTGATCCAATCCAATTTGCCCAAACCTACTTGGTCCAACCAAGCCCATTATGACCAAATATAATAGTTTTAGGCCCAATTCAAAATAAGCCCAATTAATCAAATTTTAAAATTCCAAATTTTATAACTTAATTAATTAAAGTGTAATGTCATGATTAATCCTTTAAATCAATATTTCCAAAATATCAAATTAATCCATTAATCATATTTTATCTTAAATACATGTCCAACATTATTTAATCAAAAAATCAAGTCCCTAATCTTCTTCCATGCATTCGGCCAAGGTGATGAAAAATTACCGATTTCGTTTTCAATCCAATCGAATCACAAATCGTCATTTTATGTTCGTTTAAAGTCATCCAATGGTCTTATAAACAACAAATCATCATCTCCATGGTCTAGGTAGTATTCGGCCAAGCCTCTCCAAGAGGGGAAAAATTAATCCAATTTATTTTTCATGAAATTGATAATGTATAACATAATGTAACATACATTTAAGCATACTTAATCAATCAAAATCATCAAATCATGCTTCAATCAATTTTGCCCAAATATGTTTTCATGCTCTTTAAGCTCTGATACCATTGTTGGAAATTCTAATCCATGTCCCAAGATCAAAAGAGCAAACAAATATATATAATGAATGAAAAATAATGAAGTATGGCGGAATCATACTCACAAAGATCGGAATGCGGATGCTTTGATGAAATAAAACCACCTCCTTTGTGCTTTGGATGATTCGGCCAAGGTAAGAAAAGAAGCTCCAAGCTTTGTTGATCACTCCAAGCTCAAAGATTAGTTTCCCATAACACCTTTGTATGATCCCTTGATGGTGCTAGCCAAAGATGTGTATTAAAGTTCTAAACTTATACACTTTCTTCACAAAGTTCTTAAGAAAATGGAAGAAAAATGGAGAGCCAAAACTGCAGTGAAGTTTCGGTCATGAGAGGGAGAGAGTGTTATGATTTTTTTGTTACAAAAATCAATTTATATTTATGCCATAATATTTATTAAATTAATAATAAACTTATGACACAAATCATGCAATGGCTTAGAGTGTCAAACACTCAATTTCCATGCAATACCATTGAGTGTATTGTACACTATCACCATGCAATGTATTAACAATTAAATAATGCATATAATGACATGTGTCATGTGGGCCCCACACGTTTCCAAATGAAAGTGGGCCCACGTGTACTCACGCGTTCGGGTTCGATATTTCCGAAATACTGAACTTTCGTCGCGACGTTAATTAAATCGAATTTAAATAAATAATTGCGCTTAGCGAAATTATTATTTACGTCGCTAACGAATTAATTCTAAATTAACTCGTTTGCCCGAATTAAAATCTAATTTTAATTTCGCGTCGAAATCGAATTTCGATTATTATATCGAATATAATAATTTTGACGATTAATTCTAAATTAATCTTCTCTCTCTTTGAATAGTACTTTATCCAAGATAAAGTCTCTCCGCAATTAATCCAAGATTAATTGAGTTCGAATCATACGTCATTGGTGAATCTTCGGGAAGCGACCCAAGATATGTTGGCAGTAAATCTGGTTGTCGAACTATCCGAACACGTACGTACCAAGTACTACGTTTTTACCGATTTACAAGACAAGGTTAGCCTCTAGCAAAACGCCATGTCTACCCAATTCTCTAGAAATATTCTTACTGGAATATAAGATCTATAACAGGCGTAGTATACCGTAGTATAGTGTATACTGATCCAGTATCGGATGATCACATGTAAGGCCTGGTGCTGGAGATGTGTCTGCCCCGTACGATACATATATCGGACATCAAGCAACTAGTCTCTTTGAATCGGATAATCCTGACCTTGTCATATTATCCCGATGGTTGCAACCATTATAGAGTACTAGTTCTGTATCCTGCGCGATCATCATCTCCATATGTCTGAAGTGATACTTCCGTCTTGACATCACACCCAATACACTACGATTCCCGATAAACCTAGAAGAGGTGTACACAGAACCTGTTAAAGCCCTGGACGACCAAAACTAAAGTCTACCGATTGTCGCAAGTACTAGCGATGCAAGTCTCAGGTTAAGACCATATGCACCTACCCTGAAGCGGACTCCCATAGACACACAGACATACTACCAATGGGATTCTGCGGGGTCTATCCAGAGCGAAGCTGTTTTCCGTTCCATCGGTAAAACACAACCTCCTACCGCACTTGCATAAGTATCCAATACTCAAATATATGAGAACTACGCTGTTGTGCCCTCACAACACGCACAAGTGCAGTACTAGTCTATTCCGCATTATCGATGTCCAATCTCGATAATACTACGACTAGGGATATTTAATGATTAAACCTTTATGGATTGATACTGTCTCATATCATCTCAATCCGGAATTAATCATAGGGACTTTTACCATTTATATATCAAAGTAAATAAATTACAAAACGGTAAAAGGCAATTTCATTACTACATAGTTAATTTTGTACAATAATACAATATCATTTACAAAACAGTGACGCTATGGGTCATAACTGTCTAACAAGTTTTGGAAAGAGGAAGGCGATAGACAGACGCCGAAGTCTTCTAGTAACAGCCCGCATTTCATGGAGAGTGACCATGGGCGGCATCCTGAGGAAGAACGGGGGATCCCCAGTCACAGGAAGTATCGTGCACGGGGTGGTAGACGTGGGGAAGCTCATGGGAAAGAGCATGATAGAATCGAGAACTAGATGAAGAGCTGGTTTAGGAAGGAAATGAAGAAGTGAGAGGAGAACATGAAAGGGAGGACGATGGATAACTAGGATAGATAGATAGCCTCCCACTTTACAGAAGAGATTTTGGCGATGGAGTTCCACAGGCGGTTCACCATGCCATCCATGGACCTTTACAAGGGTCATACTGATCCCAAATCTCATGTTGAGAGGTTTGTCCTACTGATGGAAATTCAAGGAATGGTAGGAGAGGCCATTTGCAAGGTGTTCCCTCAAACCTTGGGCGTGTTGGCAAGTTTGTGGTTTAGACGTTTAACCTTGAGAAGTATAGGCAGTTTTACTCAGCTGAGGAAGTCTTTTGTTTGACATTTTAAAGGGGCCTGTGTGTCGAGAAATTTTTTGAGAGGTACCATAATATGGTGCTGGAGATCAAGGTGTATGAGTCCCAAGAGGAACTGGAGGGCTTTAAATGGGCCCTCAAGGTCAGAAAGTTATGGAATCACTTGAGGATTCAGGATGTACTGGACTATTTCGCGGTTCTGGAGTTAGCAAAGAAGTTTATTTTGGTGGAAGGAGAGGAGAAGCCTACCCGATGAGGGAATTCTCAGAAGCCAAAGGTGGTTCGGCCTGAGAATCAGTAGGGACTAAGCAGAGATGTGAGATGGCCGCCCCCGAGGCAGAGAGAATTCAGAATAATGTCGTAGAACAATGTGTCCCAAGAGAGAATGAGGCATGTCCAAGTTAATCATGTGGCATGAGGCATGGTGTACACTCATTTGAACAGACCTCTAGCCTAGATAGTTAAGAAGATCAAGGACAAAGGTCTAATAATGGAGCCTGACCCGAGGAAGTACCTCATTGAGAAGAAGAATGAGAGGTCGTATTGTGTGCATTATAATCAGATGGGGCACACAACAGAAGGATGTAGAGATCTGCGAGAGCAGGTGGAGAATTTGGTACAGAATGGGTACTTGAATGACTACATTGATCAAGAAGCCATAATGGCCAAGAAACACAGGAATCTGAGGCTAATGTTCACTATTTCCGGGGGAAGGACATTGGCTGGAGACTTAAATCGGGCCAGGAAGAATTAATGTAGGGTAAGGGGGTCATAAGTTCTGACAACAGAGAAGGCCCCGAGGATCCAGAGGGGTCAACCTGTCACTATCATGTTTACGGAGGAAGACGCCAAGGGTGTGAGCTATCCTCTTGATGATGCATTGATAATCAAGGCCGTTATTAGAGGGGCCGATGTAGACATGATTTTGGCAGACCCCGAGTGATAAGTGCATGAAAGTGTACTTTAAACATCGCTAACTCAACTTAATTATCATGTATTTAATCTTAATTAGAGTTTATTTGGTGCTTTGTTATTAGGAGCAATGGAATATGAAGTTTGGATCAATTAAACATGTTTCAGGACCTTGCGGACTCATCGAAAGCGCGCGAGATAAGTAAAAACACAAGAATCATTATCCTGCAAAGCTGTCCACACGTCGCGACACAGAAATGTTTTCCAGGGTTTTTGCTTAGTTCTTCTTTTTACTCAAATAAGGCCTCCGAGACTTCTCTATATAAATCCAAGCTCATCCAAAACCCTTAGGGAGGATGAAACTAAAATCATCACGAAGCCCCACTCAGATTTCATGATGTTGCACTGACGGTGGAGACCAAGGGACGTTTCAACAAACTACCTACTTCTAGTCATTATTTTAACTTTAGTATTTTAGATATAAAACATCTAATGTTTTGTAAACCAAGTGGAAAGATCAAGAAATCAATATTTAAGGTCTTCATTTACCAAGTTAGTTGTTTCATAATAAAATTATCCGCTTTATCAATAAAACTAAAATTGATTATGGAACATCTAATCTATTCTTAATAAACAATTGATTAAAAATACTTCATAAATTTATTCACAAATTGTATTCAAATAAAACTAACTATTTAAAATTTAATCACAAATTTTTATTAATTTAATCGACTAATCGATAAAATTCTAAAATAATTTTTGATCCAATTATAAACTATTTAGAATCATAATTTTTTTTTTTTTTTTTTTTATGAAAATGCACTTGTATGTATGGCATGTTATAATGCAAGAGTATGTATTGTGCTAATTTTATATGGCATTTAAAATATGCATGAGTATAAATAATTTATAATTCAAACAAAATAAATAAATTGGATATTAACCGAATTGACAATTTGGGTATTTATAAAATTACAAACTTTCAAATATTAAAATTAAATTAATTTTCAAATTTGGAAAAAATATAACTAAATTTCCATGTGACCATCACTAAATAAAATAAAATACAAACTTTTTTTGGGTGAACTCCCGCAGAGTAGGCAGTCAAAACTACCTCACTATGTAGCTCACTGCTATACATAGTAGCAGCAAGACTGTTTCTTTGTGCAGTAGTCTCGCCGTTACTATGTGCAGCAGTGTACTGCTGCTGCAGCTATCTCACTGCTGATAGTGTAGTAAACACGATGAAAAATAATAATTATATTTTGTTTAAAATTATCATCTTTGGACCATCGTCCTTCGGCTTAATCTTGATGTCCAACGATTACAAATAATTTACAATTACAGAAAAAAATATACATTTAATTTTGGGTTTATATATTCAATATATAAAAAAAATAAAATCCTAACCCAAAGTCAACCATACAATTAATGATTAATATCCATATATCAATCATCAAATAATAAAAAAATACATAGCCTACACTTTTACATACATATTAAGATGATTTATAATAAATCATTCTTATTAATATACTAGAATAAATACGAAAACTCAGGATGTCATTTGTTGGTTTTCAAAGTTCATGGGCAGCATAAACATATTCATAACATTAAGAAAATATTTTTCATGAACATTAAAAAACCGGATCCGTATTTTCCAGTATATTAATAATATAAAAATAATTAGAACTTATGTAGGAAATATACCTATAGATCTGGATCTCTTTGAATCACGATTCTTTGAACCACGATTTTCCTCGTCTTATGTCCTCACCTCCAACAGCACGTGTGACCGTGAAAATAATTACGAAGAACACTCTATTTTTTGGAAAGATTTGTGTACTCAATACATGAGACAAATCTTTTTTACTATTTTCTTTTGGTTTTCTCAAAATTAAAATTTTTTTCTTTTCCAGCACTCACAATTTTTCGTGTTCTTTTGTTTGATTTTGATCAAAAGGTCATTCCCACCAGCTCAAGTTTTTTTGTTGTTTTCATATTGGCAGCCAAAAAAAAAAAAAAAAGAAATTTGTTTTCTTTTAATTATCAAAATCTAATCTCTTGGATGGTTTTTGATCATTATCAAAATTCTAATATAGGATAACTGTAATATCCCGAATTTTTGGTACAGTGCGGGAAGATTCCCGAATTAAAGAGAAGGATTTGGAATGGAATGGTAATAAAAAAAAGAGTTTATGTCTGGGAAAATAGATCCGAACGTTTTAAAGTAAAGCTTTGTCACGTTGGAAAACGTGGTTTCGAGAATCGGTTATGCGATTCATGTTTACATCGTTCTATGCGTAAAAGATTCTTATTTTGACCATAAAACTTTCAAACGAAATCCGATTTAGCTGATTCTTGAACCATCGGAATTTTTTTCCGAGATGAACAACTTTTACGCGGAACAATTTTCAAAATTTACAGCAGAATGGCTTCCTAAATGCGAATTTTCGACAATATTCCATGGAAGGGACATGATTGTAATTTTCGAGGGTCTGAATATAAATTCCAGAAACTTCTCTATAAATACCCTGAAGCTTCCCTTAATTTCCAAAATGGCATAACTTCTCAATTCCCCCAATTTGACCCCCCACCTCTAACAAATCGTCATCTATTTCGCTAGTCACTTTGGTGGCTTGCCGTCCACCGCAAGAGGGTGCACCAGCCACCCCTTGTAACATCCCCGATTCCGGTGATACTACCGGCAGGGAATAGGCCGTACTATTCCCCTGAGCCCTTGACTTACTGACTATATATATCACTATTAACTTATCTAAATTATAGTTCAAACGTGGGACCATTGCCCAAACTCATTTTAAC
>SKCR01011079.1:0-21984 GCA_019454045.1 Zanthoxylum bungeanum | reverse complement strand
TTTCTGTACATATTTCATATAGTGTCTGTTGAATAGACTTTGACAGAACCTTATTCAAAATAAGTATTGCATTGTTCAATGCATATCCTCGGAAGGAAATAGGTAGCTCTGTGCGACTCATCATTGATCTTACCATGTCCAACAAAGTTTGGTTTCTCCGTTCGGAAACACCGTTTAATTGCGGTGTTCCGGGAGGAGTCCACTGCGAAAGAATACCATATTCTTTCAAGTAATCGAGAAACTCATTGCTCAAGTATTCTCCACCACGGTCTGACCGTAATGTCTTAATACTTTTGCCGGTCTATTTTTCTACTTCGTGTCGAAACTCTTTGAATTTCTCAAAGGTTTCTGACTTGTGTCTCATAAGATACACATAATGTTGGACAATTATGACCCATAGCATCACTATTTGTACAGAACATGTTGTTATTGTACAAATTAACTATGTGACAAAGGAAATTGCTCTTTTATCATTTGTAATTGGATTACCGGGATATATAAATGATAAAAGTCCATATGATTAGTTCCGGATTAATAAGATATGAGACAGTATTAATCCACTAAGGTTTAATCATTAAAATATCCCTAGTCGTAGTATTATCGAGATTGGACATCGATAATGCGGAATAGACTAGTATTGCACTTGTGCGTGTTATGGGAGCATAACGACATAGTTCTCATATATTTGGGTATTGGATACTCATGCAAGTGTAATAGGAGGTTGTGTTTACCGATGGTATGGAAACAGCTTCGCTCTGGATAAACCCCTCGGAATTCCATTGGTAGTATGACTATGTGTCATGGAAGTCCAAATCAGGGTAGGTGTATTTGGTCTTAACGTGAGACTTGCATCGCTAATACTTGCGACAATCAATATACTTTGGTTTTGGTCGTCCGGGGCTTTAACAGGTTCTGTGTACGCCTCTTCTGGGTATATTGAGAATCGTAGTATATTCGGTGTGATATCAAGATGGAAGTATCACTTCAGCCATATGAAGATGAGGATCACGTAGGATACGGAACTAGTACTCTTATGTACTGCAGTCATCGGGATAATATGACTAGGTCATGATTATCCGATTATAGAGACTAGTTACCAGAGATCTGATATGTGCTTCGTACGAGGCAGAGACAATTCCAGCCTCAGGCCTAGTATGTGACATTCGATATTGGTTTGTAATATGCAATACTACGTATACTACGCCTGACACAGATTATATATTCCTAAAAGAATATTTCTGGAGAATTGGGTAGGCACGGTGCTTTGCTTGAAGCCAACCATGTCTTGTAAATCGGTAAGAACGTGGTACTAGGTACGCACGTGTTCGGATAGTCCGACGACCGAATTTACTGCCAACATATCCAGGGATCTCATGGGTCGCTTCCCGAAGATTCACCGATGACGTATGACTCGAACATAATTAATCTGGGATTAATTAGATGAGAGAGAAAATTAATATAGGATTAATTACGGAGAGAGATTACATCTGGGATAAAATACTATTTGAAGAGAGAGAACGATTAATTCGGAATTAATCGATAAAATAATATATTCGATATATTAAATGAAATTAGATTTCATGACGGAATTAGAATTGGATTTTAATTCGGGCGAACAAATCAATTTAGAATTAATTCGCGAGCGACGTGAATAGTAATTTTGCTAGACATAATTATTTAATTAAATTTGATTTAATTACGTCGCAACGGAAAATTCGTTAATTCGGAATTAGCGAACCCGAGCCCGGGAGTGTTTGCAGGCCCACTCCGATTTTGAATCAAGTGGGGCCCACATGTCACATCACAAGTCACATCACTTGTCACTTTAATTAACTTTTTGGTGATGGGTTTTGGTGAGTTGTTGGTGACTTGTCCAACACATTAAGTTGGTAAAGTGAATGACTTTTACCAAATATTATTTTTGGTATATCATTTTTTTTGGAAAAATAAATGACAAGTTATCACTTTACACAAAATTAACATTTCTCACTTTTTTCTCTATGGCCGAAACTTGGCCTTCATTTTTCTCTCCCAATACCGTGAGCCTAGGGCTCATTTGCTTCTTGATTTTGCTTCAAAATCAAAGGTGCTAGTACATCCAATGAGTCATTCAAAGGTGTTAGGGAAACCTATCCATGAGTTTGGAATTCAAGGACATGCTTGGAAGCTCAACATACATCAAAGGAAAAGCTTGGAGCAACTTCTCAAAGGCAAAATTTTTGAACTCTCCGCCAACATCCAAGCCGATCAAAGTAAGTATTTCCGCTATTTTACTTTGCGTATTCACACATTTCATATTCTTAATTGATCTTGGTTTGACCTAGAAAACCCAACAATGGTATCAGAGCCATAATTGAGCATGAAATTGAATTTAGGGTTCTTAAACTTTAATTTGGGATTTTGTGATTTGAGCATGATTTCTTCAAATTGATTGGTTGAGTATGCTTAGATTATGATAACTAAATATTATGCATGATGAATTTGGAGAAAATTTAATTAGATTAATTTTCCCCTAATTGCTTATCTTGGCCGAATATGGTATAGAACCCTAGGTCATGGTGATTTTGATTTTGGACCATTGGATGTGTTTAAAATGATGGATAAATTGATTTGTGATTTAATTGGATTGAAATCAAAATTAATTAAGAAAAATCCACCATTGCTGTGACCATCAAAGCATGGAATGAATTGATTTTGTTTCAATTATGTTGGACATGAATTGATAATAATAAAGCATGATAATTATGTAAATTGGTATTTTGGAAATGTTAATTTGAATAGTTAATTATGGTTATACACTTTAGTTAATTGAATTGTGATATTAGGAATATTGGAATTTAATTAATAAGGCTTAATTTGGAATTGGGCTATTAATATTTTATTTGGGCTTAATGGGCTTGGTTGGGCCAAGTTTGGTTTAGGATAATTGGTTGGATCCAATTGGGCCTAAAACCATTTCCATAAAGTCCAAATATGATAATTGGGCCTTTAAAAAATTAATTGGGCCTAATGGGCCAAAATTAATTTTGTGGCAAAGGGTGATTCCTTATTGAGCTTTGGTTGCCAAAGTCCATGCCTTTCGGAAACGGGACGAGAGTTGCTGTTTTAACCGTAGAAACCTAAGTTTATGAACTACCCTTTGGGCATGTACTTAAATTAGGAAACTGTTATAATGTACCTAGTTTGACTAGAAATATTATCTCTATATCTAAGTTTGTTCCGTTGCGGGTATACCTTTATATTCTAGAACACTAAGTGTTTTATTTATAAAGATGATATTGAGATAAACACATTAGATGTGAATGACAGTATTTATATTTTGAATATAAATGAATCTCAAACATATAACATGACAAACAAATAGCTCAAACTGAATTAATCAGATGAGACTTATTTGTGGCATTGCTGTCTGGGACATATTAACAAGACTCGTATATCCACACTTTCGAAGAGTGGATACTAGGACGGATTTGATTCTAATTCAAATGATGTCTACGAATCTAGCTTATTGGGCAAAGTGCATAAAATACCTTTTACTTGGTAAAAGAGTAAGTGCCACCGATCTGTTAGCCCTTGTTCATAGTGACGTAAGTGGGCCCATATCTAGCTAGGCTAGAGGTGGACATGAATACTTCGTAACCTTTACGGATGTGGCATCATGTTATGGTTATGTGTATCTTATGAAACACAAGTCAGAAACTTTTAGAGTTTCGACACGAAGTAGACAGACAGACCGGCTAAAGTATTAAACCGTCACGGTTAGACCGTGGTGGAAAATACTTAAGCAATAAGTTTCTCGACCATTTGAAAGAATATAGTGTTCTTTCACAGTGGACTCCTCTCGGAACACCTCAATTTGACGGTGTGTCCAAACAGAGAAACCGAACTTTGTTGGACATGGTAAGGTTAATTATGAGTCGTTCTGAGCTACCATTTTCCTTCTAGGGATACGCATTAAACAGTGAAATACTTATTTTGAATAAGGTTCCATGAAAAATCTGTTAGACAAATTTCATATTAGATATGAACAGGAAAGAAACCGGATTTTCTCATTCCTGAAGATTTGGGAATGCTAGGCATATGTTTGGATGATACCAAACTAAAACCCAAATCGGATAAATGCCTAATTTGTAGGTTATCCTGGAGAAACCAAAGTATAGTACTTATACAACTCACAAGAGAACAATGTAATTGTTGCTCTCCATGCGGTTTTCCTAGGAGGAATACCCATATCTAGTGGTAAGTGGGAGGAAAGTAAGACTCGATGAAAATCGAAGTAATACTGTTCTAGGCACCGATTCCTTAATGGAACACAAACAGTTCATCAGGGATAAAACTGTACCACAATCTTCGAATACACAAGAACCGCGTAAGTCGGAGAGAGTCAGAAAAAAACTTGGGAGGTATCGGTTTCTAATCTCACCTCGTAAAGATGTTAATCTTATTGAGGAACACGACCGGCTACGTATGAGGAAGTGATGCAAGGTATCGACTCCCTATTATGGTAAAGTGCCATGAAGTCTGAAATGGATTCCATGTATACCAACCAAGTTTGGACACTGGTTGTTGTACCAGAAGGCATTGTGCCTAATGGTACTAAATGAGTCTTCAAGGAAGACATACATGGATGGCAACATACAAATGTACAAAGCTAGGCTTGTAGCGAAAAGGTATCGTTATCAACATTGCGTCGATTACGATGAAACCTTTTAACCGTTGCCATGATTAAATCCATTTGGATAATGCTTGCTAATGCTGCATGTTTCATAATGAAATATGACAGGTGAACATCAAAACTGCTTTCCTTCAACAGAAACCTTTTGGAGGATGTTTATAAACATCCTAATGGTTTTTTCGTACCAAAACAAACAAACAAGGTTTGAAAGTTAATTCGATCCATTTATGGATTGAAGCAAGCATTATGTTCTTGGAACTAGCGTTTTGATGTAATCATAATGGTATATGATTTAATTCAAAACGAAAATGATTCTTGTGTATATAAGGAGGTTAGTGGGAGCGCACTAACAATGATTGTCCTATATAATGATGATATATCATTTCTTGGAAATGACATTCCCATAATACAATCGGTGAAAGCTTGGCTTTCATAAAAATTCTCCATATAATTCTTGGGAGATACAACCTTTATTCTAGGAATAAGGATCTACTGGGATAGATCTAAAAGTTGTTGGCACTCTCCGAGGACTCGTACATTGAAAGATATGTACGTGACCTGGTGCCTCATATGCTTTGAGCATAAGAAGTCACAATCAGGCCAATCCAAGTGATAGTCACTCGATTGATGTTAAGAACATCCTTAAGTATCTTAGAGGAACTAAGGATGTTTTTTTAAGCTATGGAGAATGAGAACTTGAAGTGATTGGGTTCACTACTGTAAGTTTCCAAACCGACAATAACGACTGTAAGTCGTAATAAGGGTACTATATAGTTTGAATTAGGGAACAGTGAGCTGGAAATCTTCCAAACAAGATATTGTTGCCGAATAAACAACAAAAGCGGAATATTACTGCAGCTGAGGCAGCAAAAGAAGCATTTTGGATCTACATAATCCTAATCAGATTAGGTATAGTTCTGCTAGCAACTGAGCTAGGCCTCAGTGTAGGCTAAAGAATTAATGGTCTAATCAACGATCCAAGTATATACTTCAATTATGTCATCTGATTCATCGGATCATACATTGTGGCGATGTGATGATCGAATAAATCGCATCAGATGATAACCATGCAAATACGCTGACGAAAGCTGTTTCTCAATAGAAGTTTGAGCGACCCGTACATAGTTCAGGTGTAGGACACTTAAGTGATTGGCTATAGGCCAAGTGGGAGATTGTTGGACAATTATGACCCATAGCATCACTATTTGTACAGAACATGGTGTTGTTGTACAAATTAACTATGTGACAAAGGAAATTGCTCTTTTATCATTTGTAATTGGATTACCGGGATATATAAATGATAAAAGTCCATATGATTAGTTCCGGATTAATAAGATATGAGACAGTATTAATCCACTAAGGTTTAATCATTAAAATATCCCTAGTCGTAGTATTATCAAGATTGGACATCGATAATGCGGAATAGACTAGTATTGCACTTGTGCGTGTTATGGGAGCATAACGGCATAGTTCTCATATATTTGGGTATTAGATACTCATGCAAGTGTAATAGGAGGTTGTGTTTACCGATCGTACAGAAACAGCTTCGCTCTCGATAAACCCCTCGGAATTTCATTGGTAGTATGACTATGTGTCTATGGAAGTCCGAATCAGGGTAGGTGTATTTGGTCTTAACCTGAGACTTGCATCGCTAATACTTGCGAAAATTAATATACTTTAGTTTTGGTCGTCTGGGGCTTTAACAGGTTCTGTGTACGCCTCTTCTGGGTATATTGAGAATCGTAGTGTATTGGGTGTGATGTCAAGATGGAAGTATCACTTCAGTCATATGAGGGTGATTCATTAATTGGGATTTGGTATTTGGGTTTGACCCACATTGACCAAAGTCCATGCCTTATGAAATTAATTGAAAGCCCATTGGACTCTAATTAAATTACATTGGATGTTAATTGGGCTTTGAGACCCATTAAGATTAGATTTGGAATCTAAGTCGTTAAAGCGCATTAAAAGTGTAGTTATTTAATTTAGAATTAAATATTGAATTAGTATTGAATACATATTAAATTGGATTTAATTAAGTAGTTCAATTTAATTCAAGAATTCGTACTTTGAGTATTTATTCTAAATCGAGTTGGACTCGCGCAAATCAAATCATTGTTTGAACATTGGATGATCACTAATATTCAAAGATTAATTAATTTGATTAGATTGATTGAATAACATGCTTGAATGAATACATGGATGTGATGAATGAATAGCGTATATCAGATGGATATTAGAAGGGAAAGGGCAATTTTGGAAATTATTGTAAATTTAGAATTTATAAATTGGACCTGCGTGTCCAGCCTTCTCTCTTTATTGATTCTTTGTATTCTCTTCTCACCTAATTCCCCTCAATGTTAATGAGGTTTCTTTTATTGTATTATGTAATTGGGTAGAAGTTGGAATAGTGCTAGCCGGGGAAAGGAAGTGGAGTGATTTGTTCTAGGAACAATTTGTTAAATATCCATCCGCATATCGTTATTAATTTACTTTCCGCGCCTTATTATGCTTTTAGAATGCATGTTTAAGGATGTATGATGAGACCTAACAAAGATAATAAATTGGTTACCAATTTACGCGAAAAACCCTCAAAACATATTAAGCGTTTTCTTTCCATTGAGTGATTCTTACTCAAGATCCAAGATTGGCACTGGTTTGTTGGCCAAAGTCAAGACCTTTGTCAATTGCGGATGTGTTTGAATCATGAAAGCTTTGTTCCATATCGGTGTCTTGTCCAAGTTGTGATTTGTTGGCCAAATTCAAGATCACTTCTTGTCCATCGACATTGATTATGAAGCTTTCCAAGGTCAATGGGTCCCGCTTAACTGGAATCATTAAGCTTGTTGCGCCAAAGCCAAGGCTTAGTTGATTCAGAGGAAAAGTTTAGGAAAATATATTGGATATATTGGCATATATATTGTATATATATTTCGGACTTGGAGGTCCACTGATGAGTGATATTTATATCACTATTTCCAACTCAATTAACTTAATATTTTGTATAGTTTCGTGAGTTTTGTGAACGTTTTGATGTATTTGGTGTTATTTTGCAAATAAATAAAGTTTGGAAAGCATTGGAGGTAATTTGGGGCAAAAACGGACAAAAATGCGTCAACAGGGATATTTTGGTCTTAAGCGCGTCGCGACGCCAAGCCTTACGCGTCGCGACGTCTAAAATGGGCCGAACAGTGCTAATGTGCGCCGGGTCTACAAATCAGAATCTGAGAAAAGTTTGACTTTGCTAAAATGCATCGTGCCACGTGTCACCATCACAGCCGATCTACTAACATGCGCCTTGCCACGTGTCAGCATCCTACGGTGCCGACAGTGACCATCGCCACGTGTGCCACGTGTCACTCCAGGTCATCTTCATGTCATCAGCCACGTCAGCAAGTCAACAAGTCAACATTGCCACCTCACCGCCACGTCATCATCATCCAATCAGAAGCTGCCACGTGTCGCAATTCTATGGTGCCGACAATCTCTTTCCCACGTGTTGCCACGTCACCGCCACCTCACCGCCACGTCATCATCAGCCAATCAGAAGCTGCCACGTGTCACAATTCTATGGTGCCGACAGTCTCTTTCCCACGTGTCGCCACGTCACCGCCACCTCACCGCCACATCAGCGCCACGTCAGCATCAATTATTGGATATCCTATCCTTATCTGACACGTGGCGGATAAGAATCTCAGCGACCAATCAGAAGCCGCCACGTGTCACAATAATTGTGTTCCAACCACTTCGCCACGTGTCACCTTATCAGCTTATCCAGAATCTTCAAACTAGCGAACCAGAGCGTGCCACGTCGACAAACCTGGCGTAGCGACGCTGAGGTCCTTGGCGTCGCGACGCCAGAAACCGAATTTTTTGCCTATAAATAGAGCGCGAAATTTCAGAATTCAGGGCACCACTCTCTCTCTTATAATCTTTCTAAAGAGAGAGTTTCTCTCTCTACTTTCTTTTAATTTTTAGTTTTTTAGTTTTTAGTTTTGTAATTAATTTTAATTACGTTTTGTTTATATAGTAATTTAATTTTTACTTTTTACTTTTTACAGTTTTTATTATTTACCATGAGGAGGTAACTCCCCCAGCTAGGGTGAAAGGTAATTCTTTTACTGTTACTATTTAGATTAATCTCCCTTAAAAATAATATATTCACTATTTAAAATATTGACTTAAAAAGGATACCGCCAGATTGGTCGGTTGGTAATTCATTTTAATCTGATTTAAACCTGACTAATAAAGGATACCGCCAAATTGGTCGGTTGGTAATTTAATTTTGGTTCCACCTTTATGGCTGGTTGGACTTAATTTGACTTAATCAGGTTACTGCCTATATGGCTGGTTGGAAAAAGAATCACAAGTTTATATATTATTTTATGGGAGATATCTAAATTAGTAGTAGTAAAAGTAATTCCTTTTACCTTAGCATTTTATTTTATTGTAATTTACTTTTAGTATTTACTTTACCGCATTTTTACTTTATGTCTTTTATTTTCAAGTTTTTACTAGCCCTAGTTATGTGTTGTAACTAAATTAGTTATCTGGGGTTGTGATGAAATCCAATATCACCGTTTTATAAGGGTTAGATTATAGCTTGGGTAATATAAAGATTTATTTATTGAGTCTTAAACTTAATGCTTTTTCATTAACTGGCCATTAATAAAATTGATCTGGTAAATCTAAAATGAACTAGACATAGGGATTTTAGGTTTCAGCCTTAGACTCAATAGCCCACGATCTTCCTTGAGGATAGATAACCCTTTAATAGATTTCCTTACAGGATAGGAATATACCTGTCGGGCGGGGGTAGCCATAATTGGGACTTAAACTTAATGAATCCAGATAATTTGGTTGACATAGACATATGGTTCAATTGGGTTAAACTGGGTATTTTTGTATGACCATCGACAGAGGCTTACACATAATTTAGTGTTCCAGGTTAATAAATCAATATATTACCCAACTTTAAGATAATCACTTCATCTTTAAATGATATTGGAAGAAATCACAACCCTAGATAGTTTTTAATATTGAATTTTCTTAAAACCTATTTTCGACAATTTTATTTACTTGTTTTTAAATTTAGAATCATCACCATTTCAAATCAATCAATCAACCTGTTAGATACTAGTAATCATTTGACCTCATAAAATTAATAGATTAGATATTAAGTCCTCGTGGGATCGATATTTTTATACTACTTGAACGATACGTGCGCTTGCGTTATACGTGTGTGTTTACGCCGGTCATCCACCTACTGGATCTAGGAATTGGATGAGATCCAATTGATCTTCGAGATCTACCTAGTTAAATATCATACAGCTTGTTGGCCAAAGTCAAGGTTGTGTGTTATTTAACGGGATCTTAGCCCACTAGGAAACTAGGTTTCCCGAGTACTCCACAGAGGGTTAGAGGCTCATCGAAAAATAGTGGGAGGCTAGTATTGAATTTGAAATTTCGTTCAAATACTTAGCATTACGCGCTTTCAAATTATTTCATCAAAATTATTTTATTAGTTGGACTAATATTGTGTTATTTTTCTTGTAACAGTTAGACTGTACCCTTACATTGTTAATTGGATAGTTGGACTATCGCAATTAAAATGACTGGAAAGAAAAGTGTCCGGGACATCATCATGGGTGATAATGTCTTTAACGGCACTAACTTTTCCGATTGGGAAATGAATCTAAGGATAGTCCTTGGATCCGAGAGGCTGCTATATACTATAGAGAGACCTATTGGGCCTAAGCCCAGATCTGATCAGTTGATCGAGCTAGAGTTTTGGAAGACTCATAGCGATGACAACGCAACTACTCAATCTATTATGCTTGCTGCTATGACTCAGAAATTCCGTCGACAGAACAAGGGATTGGATCCCTATAACATGTTGGCGAAGTTGAATGATCTACACCGATCTAATCTTAGATCGCAAAGATATGAGTTACAAAAGAAGCTCTTCCGCGCTCGAATGTCAGAGGGTACATCTGTTGAACATCATGTGACACAAATGATTGCCGACATCGAGCAGCTTGGACAAATGGGGATTGTCATTGAGATAATGACCTCTATAGATTTGATCTTACAGTCTCTCCCCGACACTTGGAGTGGGTTCATCATGAACTATGATATGATGAAACAAGAGCAGACTCTTGGAGAGTTGATGTCCACGCTGCGTGAGGCAGAAAATGAGCTTCTTAAGGGCAAGAAGCGCGAGGCGCACTTCGCTTCTACATCTCGGACTCCGAGGGCTGGGCCCAAGGCGACTGGAGGTGTCAAGAAGAATAAGAAGAAGAAGGGCAAGGCCAAATCGTCAAAGGCTTCTGGGAAGCCCAAGGAAAATCCCAAGATGTTTGTCTTCAGTACAGACAGTGGGGTCACTGGAAGCGTGACTGCCGCGAGTACAAGGCACTCAGGAAGGAAATCAAGGCGGGCAAGGCACCGGCCTCAGGTATGTTTGTTATAGAAATAAACATGACTACTTCTAGTTTTAAATATTGGATTTTTGATTCTGGTTGTGGTACTCACATTTGTACTGATGTGCAGGATCTGCGGATTAGCAGGAGACTGGCTTCAGGAGAGATTGACCTTCGTGTTGGAAATGGGACTCCAGTCGCCGTTTTGGCTGTTGGTAATTTTGTTTTAGAACTGCCCTCGGGGCATGTACTTGAACTTAAAGACTGTTATTATGTACCTAGTTTGACTAGGAATATTATTTATGTATCTATGTTAGCCCAATGTGGGTACACTTTTGTATTTAGAAACACTTGATGTTTTATGTATAAAAATGATATAGAAATTTGCACTGCTGTTGTAAATAATGGTCTTTATATTTTGAATATAAACCAATCTCAAAATGTAACAAACAAAAGGCTTAAAGTAAGTCATAAAGATGAAACTTATATGTGGCATTGTCGTCTGGGACACATAAACAAGACTTGCATATCCACACTTTCGAAGAGTGGGTACTTGGACGGATTTGATCCAAATTCATATGACTTCTGCGAATCTTGCTTATTAGGCAAAATGCCTAAATCACCTTTTAGCGGTAAAGGTGTACGTGCCACCGAACTGTTAGCCCTTGTTCATAGTGACATTTGTGGGCACATGTCTAGCCAGGCTAGAGGTGGTTATGAATACTTCGTAACCTTTACGGATGATGCATCGCGTTATGGTTATGTGTATCTTATAAGACACAAGTCGGAAAATTTTTAGAAATTCAAAGAGTTTCGACACGAAGTTGAAAAATAGACCGGTAAAAGTATTAAGACATTACGGTCGGACCATGGTAGTGAATACTTGAGCAATGAGTTTCTTGACTACTTGAAAGAATATGGTATTCTTTCACAGTGGACTCCTCCCAGGACACCGCAATTAAACGGTGTGTCCGAACGGAGAAACCGAACCTTGTTAGACATGGTAAGGTCTATGATGAGTCGCATTGAGCTACTTATTTCCTTCTGGGGACATGCATTAAACAGTACAATACTTTTTTGAATAAGGTTTCGTCAAAGTCTGTTCAACAGACTCCGTATGAGATATGGACAGGAAAGAAACCGGGTTTCTCATTCCTGAAGATTTGGGGTTGCTGGGCATACATCAAACGTTTGGAAGGTACCAAACTAGAACCCAAATCGGATAAATGCCTAGCGTAGTATTATCGAGACTGGACATCGATAATGAGGAATAGACTAGTATCACACTTGTGCGTGTTATGGAAGCGTAACACCATAGTTCTCATATATTTAAGTATTGGATACTTATGCAAGTATAGTAGGAGTTTGTGTTTACCGATGGTACGGAAACATCTTCACTTTGGATAGACCCCTCGGAATCTCATTGGTAGTATGACTATGTGTCTATGGGAATCCGCATCAGGGTATGTGTATTTGGTCTTAACCTGAGACTTGCATCGCTAGTACTTGCGACAATCAATACTTTTTGGTTTTGGTCGTCCAGGACTTTAACAGGTTCTGTGTACGCCTCTTCTGGGTTTATTGAAATCGTAGTGTATTGGGTGATGTCAAGACGGAAGTATCACTTCAGTCATATGGAGATGATGGTCACGCAGGGATACAGAACTGGTTCTCTAAAGGGTTGCAACCATCGGGATATATGACTAGGTTCTCTAAAGCCTTGCATGTGACATCCGATACTGGATCGCAATACACAATACTACATATACTACGCCTGATATAGATTATATATTCCATTAAGAATATTTCTGGAGAATTGGGTAGGCATGGCATTTTGCTAGAAGCCAACCTTGTCTCATAAATCGGTAAGAACGTAGTACGAGGTACGTGTTAGACAGTAATGACCCATAGCGTCACTATTTTGTAAATGATATTGTATTATTGTACAAAATTAACTATGTAGTAATGAAATTGCCTTTTACCGTTTTGTAATTTATTTACTTTGATATATAAATGGTAAAAGTCCCTATGATTAATTCCGGATTGAGATGATATGAGACAGTATCAATCCATAAAGGTTTAATCATTAAATATCCCTAGTCGTAGTATTATCGAGATTGGGCATCGATAATGCGGAATAGACTAGTACTGCACTTGTGCGTGTTGTGAGGGCACAACAGCATAGTTCTCATATATTTGAGTATTGGATATTATGCAAGTGCGGTAGGAGGTTTGTTTTACCGATGGTACGGAAAACAGCTTCGCTCTGGATAGACCCCGCGGAATCCCATTGGTAGTATGTCTGCGTGTCTATGGGAGTCCGCTTCAGGGTAGGTGCATATGGTCTTAACCTGACTTTGCATCGCTAGTACTTGCGACAATCGGTAGACTTTAGTTTTGGTCATCCAGGGCTTTACAGGTTCTGTGTACACCTCTTCTAGGTTTATCGGGAATCGTAGTGTATTGGGTGTGATGTCAAGACGGAAGTATCACTTCAGACATATGGAGATGATGATCGCGCAGGATACAGAACTAGTACTCTATAATGGTTAAACCATCGGGATAATATGACAAGGTCAGATTATCCGATTCAAAGAGACTAGTTGCTTGATGTCCGATATATGTATCGTACGGGGCAGACACATCTCCAGCCCCAGGCCTTACATGTGATCATCCGATACTGGATCAGTATACACTATACTACGGTATATACCGCTGTTATAGATCTTATATTCCAATATGAATATTTCTGGAGAATTGGGTAGGCATGGCGTTTTGCTAGAGGCTAACCTTGTCTTGTAAATCGGTAAAAACGTAGTACTTGGTACGTACGTGTTCGGATAATCTACGGCCGTATTTACTGCCAACATATCCAGAGATCTCTTGGGTCGCTTCCCGAAGATTCACCAATGACGTATGATTCAAACTCGATTAATCTTGGATTAATTACGGAGAGACTTTATCTTGGATAAAGTACTATACATAGAGAGAGAACTATTAATTGGAATTAATCGTAAAATTATTATATTCGATATAATAATCGAAATTCGATTTCGACGCGAAATTAAAATTAGATTTTAATTCGGGCAAACGAGTTAATTTAGAATTAATTCGTTAGCGACGTAAATAATAATTTCGCTAGGCGTAATTATTTATTTAAATTCGATTTAATTAACGTCGCGACGAAAGTTCGTTATTTCGGAAATATCGAACCCGAACGCGTGAGTACGCGTGGGCCCACTTTCATTTGGGTTGTGTGGGGCCCACATGACACATGTCATTTTATGCATTATTTAATTGTTAATACATTGCATGGTGATAGTGTACATACACTCAATGGTTTTTGCATGAGTTTTGAGTGTTTGACACTCTAAGCCATTGCATGATTTGTGTCATAAGTTTATTATTAATTTATAAATATTATGGCATAATATAATTGATTTTTGTAACAAAAATCATAACACTCTCTCCTATTCTCTCATGACCGAAACTGTGAGCTCTCACAGCCCTCTCCACTTTTCTGTTTTTTGTTGCAAAACTTGAAGAATTTGTGTTTGTTTGGACATAAAATCACACACAAGGTAGCACCATCAAGGGATCATACAAAGTTGTTAGGGAAACTAATATTGAGCTTGGAAGGATCAAAAATTGCTTGGAGCTTCTCTTTTCTGTTTGGCCGATTCCTTAATGGAACACAAACAGTTCATCAGGGATAAACTGTACCACAATCTTCGAATAAACAAGAACCGCGTAAGTCGGAGAGAGTCAGAAAAAACTTGGGAGGTATCGGTTTCTAATCTCACCTCGTAAAGATGTTAATCTTATTGAGGAACACGACCGGCTACGTATGAGGAAGTGATCAAGGTATCGACTCCCTATTATGGTAAAGTGCCATGAAGTCTGAAATGGATTCCATGTATACCAACCAAGTTTGGACACTGGTTGTTGTACCAGAAGGCATTGTGCCTAATGGTACTAAATGAGTCTTCAAGGAAGACATACATGGATGGCAACATACAAATGTACAAAGCTAGGCTTGTAGCGAAAAGGTATCGTTATCAACATTGCGTCGATTACGATGAAACCTTTTAACCGTTGCCATGATTAAATCCATTTGGATAATGCTTGCTAATGCTGCATGTTTCAATAATGAAATATGACAGGTGAACATCAAAACTGCTTTCCTTCAACAGAAACCTTTTGGAGGATGTTTATAAACATCCTAATGGTTTTTTCGTACCAAAACAAACAAACAAGGTTTGAAAGTTAATTCGATCCATTTATGGATTGAAGCAAGCATTATGTTCTTGGAACTAGCGTTTTGATGTAATCATAATGGTATATGATTTAATTCAAAACGAAAATGATTCTTGTGTATATAAGGAGGTTAGTGGGAGCGCACTAACAATGATTGTCCTATATAATGATGATATATCATTTCTTGGAAATGACATTCCCATAATACAATCGGTGAAAGCTTGGCTTTCATAAAATTCTCCATATAATTCTTGGGAGATACAACCTTTATTCTAGGAATAAGGATCTACTGGGATAGATCTAAAAGTTGTTGGCACTCTCCGAGGACTCGTACATTGAAAGATATGTACGTGACCTGGTGCCTCATATGCTTTGAGCATAAGAAGTCACAATCAGGCCAATCCAAGTGATAGTCACTCGATTGATGTTAAGAACATCCTTAAGTATCTTAGAGGAACTAAGGATGTTTTTTTAAGCTATGGAGAAGGAGAACTTGAAGTGATTGGGTTCACTACTGTAAGTTTCCAAACCGACAATAACGACTGTAAGTCGTAATAAGGGTACTATATAGTTTGAATTAGGGAACAGTGAGCTGGAAATCTTCCAAACAAGATATTGTTGCCGAATAAACAACAAAGCGGAATATTACTGCAGCTGAGGCAGCAAAAGAAGCATTTTGGATCTACATAATCCTAATCAGATTAGGTATAGTTCTGCTAGCAACTGAGCTAGGCCTCAGTGTAGGCTAAAGAATTAATGGTCTAATCAACGATCCAAGTATATACTTCAATTATGTCATCTGATTCATCGGATCATACATTGTGGCGATGTGATGATCGAATAAATCGCATCAGATGATAACCATGCAAATACGCTGACGAAAGCTGTTTCTCAATAGAAGTTTGAGCGACCCGTACATAGTTCAGGTGTAGGACACTTAAGTGATTGGCTATAGGCCAAGTGGGAGATTGTTGGACAATTATGACCCATAGCATCACTATTTGTACAGAACATGGTGTTTGTTGTACAAATTAACTATGTGACAAAGGAAATTGCTCTTTTATCATTTGTAATTGGATTACCGGGATATATAAATGATAAAAGTCCATATGATTAGTTCCGGATTAATAAGATATGAGACAGTATTAATCCACTAAGGTTTAATCATTAAAATATCCCTAGTCATAGTATTATCGAGATTGGACATCGATAATGCGGAATAGACTAGTATTGCACTTGTGCGTGTTATGGGAGCATAACGGCATAGTTCTCATATATTTGGGTATTAGATACTCATGCAAGTGTAATAGGAGGTTGTGTGTTACCGATCGTACAGAAACAGCTTCGCTCTCGATAAACCCCTCGGAATTTCATTGGTAGTATGACTATGTGTCTATGGAAGTCCGAATCAGGGTAGGTGTATTTGGTCTTAACCTGAGACTTGCATCGCTAATACTTGCGAAAATTAATATACTTTAGTTTTGGTCGTCTGGGGCTTTAAAAGGTTCTGTGTACGCCTCTTCTGGGTATATTGAGAATCGTAGTGTATTGGGTGTGATGTCAAGATGGAAGTATCACTTCAGTCATATGAGGGTGATTCATTAATTGGGATTTGGTATTTGGGTTTGACCCACATTGACCAAAGTCCATGCCTTATGAAATTAATTGAAAGCCCATTGGACTCTAATTAAATTACATTGGATGTTAATTGGGCTTTGAGACCCATTAAGATTAGATTTGGAATCTAAGTCGTTAAAAAGCGCATTAAAAAGTGTAGTTATTTAATTTAGAATTAAATATTGAATTAGTATTGAATACATATTAAATTGGATTTAATTAAGTAGTTCAATTTAATTCAAGAATTCGTACTTTGAGTATTTATTCTAAATCGAGTTGGACTCGCGCAAATCAAATCATTGTTTGAACATTGGATGATCACTAATATTCAAAGATTAATTAATTTGATTAGATTGATTGAATAACATGCTTGAATGAATACATGGATGTGATGAATGAATAGCGTATATCAGATGGATATTAGAAGGGAAAGGGCAATTTTGGAAATTATTGTAAATTTAGAATTTATAAATTGGACCTGCGTGTCCAGCCTTCTCTCTTTATTGATTCTTTGTATTCTCTCTCTCACTAATTCCCCTCAATGTTAATGAGGTTTCTTTTATTGTATTATGTAATTGGGTAGAAGTTGGAATAGTGCTAGCCGGGGAAAGGAAGTGGAGTGATTTGTTCTAGGAACAATTTGTTAAATATCCATCCGCATATCGTTATTAATTTACTTTCCGCGCCTTATTATGCTTTTAGAATGCATGTTTAAGGATGTATGATGAGACCTAACAAAGATAATAAATTGGTTACCAATTACGCGAAAAACCCTCAAAACATATTAAGCGTTTTCTTTCCATTGAGTGATTCTTACTCAAGATCCAAGATTGGCACTGGTTTGTTGGCCAAAGTCAAGACCTTTGTCAATTGCGGATGTGTTTGAATCATGAAAGCTTTGTTCCATATCGGTGTCTTGTCCAAGTTGTGATTTGTTGGCCAAATTCAAGATCACTTCTTGTCCATCGACATTGATTATGAAGCTTTCCAAGGTCAATGGGTCCCGCTTAACTGGAATCATTAAGCTTGTTGCGCCAAAGCCAAGGCTTAGTTGATTCAGAGGAAAAGTTTAGGAAAATATATTGGATATATTGGCATATATATTGTATATATATTTCGGACTTGGAGGTCCACTGATGAGTGATATTTATATCACTATTTCCAACTCAATTAACTTAATATTTTGTATAGTTTCGTGAGTTTTGTGAACGTTTTGATGTATTTGGTGTTATTTTGCAAATAAATAAAGTTTGGAAAGCATTGGAGGTAATTTGGGGCAAAAACGGACAAAAATGCGTCAACAGGGATATTTTGGTCTTAAGCGCGTCGCGACGCCAAGCCTTACGCGTCGCGACGTCTAAAATGGGCCGAACAGTGCTAATGTGCGCCGGGTCTACAAATCAGAATCTGAGAAAAGTTTGACTTTGCTAAAATGCATCGTGCCACGTGTCACCATCACAGCCGATCTACTAACATGCGCCTTGCCACGTGTCAGCATCCTACGGTGCCGACAGTGACCATCGCCACGTGTGCCACGTGTCACTCCAGGTCATCTTCATGTCATCAGCCACGTCAGCAAGTCAACAAGTCAACATTGCCACCTCACCGCCACGTCATCATCATCCAATCAGAAGCTGCCACGTGTCGCAATTCTATGGTGCCGACAATCTCTTTCCCACGTGTTGCCACGTCACCGCCACCTCACCGCCACGTCATCATCAGCCAATCAGAAGCTGCCACGTGTCACAATTCTATGGTGCCGACAGTCTCTTTCCCACGTGTCGCCACGTCACCGCCACCTCACCGCCACATCAGCGCCACGTCAGCATCAATTATTGGATATCCTATCCTTATCTGACACGTGGCGGATAAGAATCTCAGCGACCAATCAGAAGCCGCCACGTGTCACAATAATTGTGTTCCAACCACTTCGCCACGTGTCACCTTATCAGCTTATCCAGAATCTTCAAACTAGCGAACCAGAGCGTGCCACGTCGACAAACCTGGCGTAGCGACGCTGAGGTCCTTGGCGTCGCGACGCCAGAAACCGAATTTTTTGCCTATAAATAGAGCCCGAAATTTCAGAATTCAGGGCACCACTCTCTCTCTTATAATCTTTCTAAAGAGAGAGTTTCTCTCTCTACTTTCTTTTAATTTTTAGTTTTTTAGTTTTTAGTTTTGTAATTAATTTTAATTACGTTTTGTTTATATAGTAATTTAATTTTTACTTTTTACTTTTTACAGTTTTTATTATTTACCATGAGGAGGTAACTCCCCCAGCTAGGGTGAAAGGTAATTCTTTTACTGTTATTATTTAGATTAATCTCCCTTAAAAATAATATATTCACTATTTAAAATATTGACTTAAAAAGGATACCGCCAGATTGGTCGGTTGGTAATTCATTTTAATCTGATTTAAACCTGACTAATAAAGGATACCGCCAAATTGGTCGGTTGGTAATTTAATTTTGGTTCCACCTTTATGGCTGGTTGGACTTAATTTGACTTAATCAGGTTACTGCCTATATGGCTGGTTGGAAAAAGAATCACAAGTTTATATATTATTTTATGGGAGATATCTAAATTAGTAGTAGTAAAAGTAATTCCTTTTACCTTAGCATTTTATTTTATTGTAATTTACTTTTAGGTATTTACTTTACCGCATTTTTACTTTATGTCTTTTATTTTCAAGTTTTTACTAGCCCTAGTTATGTGTTGTAACTAAATTAGTTATCTGGGGTTGTGATGAAATCCAATATCACCGTTTTATAAGGGTTAGATTATAGCTTGGGTAATATAAAGATTTATTTATTGAGTCTTAAACTTAATGCTTTTTCATTAACTGGCCATTAATAAAATTGATCTGGTAAATCTAAAATGAACTAGACATAGGGATTTTAGGTTTCAGCCTTAGACTCAATAGCCCACGATCTTCCTTGAGGATAGATAACCCTTTAATAGATTTCCTTACAGGATAGGAATATACCTGTCGGGCGGGGGTAGCCATAATTGGGACTTAAACTTAATGAATCCAGATAATTTGGTTGACATAGACATATGGTTCAATTGGGTTAAACTGGGTATTTTTGTATGACCATCGACAGAGGCTTACACATAATTTAGTGTTCCAGGTTAATAAATCAATATATTACCCAACTTTAAGATAATCACTTCATCTTTAAATGATATTGGAAGAAATCACAACCCTAGATAGTTTTTAATATTGAATTTTCTTAAAACCTATTTTCGACAATTTTATTTACTTGTTTTTAAATTTAGAATCATCACCATTTCAAATCAATCAATCAACCTGTTAGATACTAGTAATCATTTGACCTCATAAAATTAATAGATTAGATATTAAGTCCTCGTGGGATCGATATTTTTATACTACTTGAACGATACGTGCGCTTGCGTTATACGTGTGTGTTTACGCCGGTCATCCACCTACTGGATCTAGGAATTGGATGAGATCCAATTGATCTTCGAGATCTACCTAGTTAAATATCATACAGCTTGTTGGCCAAAGTCAAGGTTGTGTGTTATTTAACGGGATCTTAGCCCACTAGGAAACTAGGTTTCCCGAGTACTCCACAGAGGGTTAGAGGCTCATCGAAAAATAGTGGGAGGCTAGTATTGAATTTGAAATTTCGTTCAAATACTTAGCATTACGCGCTTTCAAATTATTTCATCAAAATTATTTTATTAGTTGGACTAATATTGTGTTATTTTTCTTGTAACAGTTAGACTGTACCCTTACATTGTTAATTGGATAGTTGGACTATCGCAATTAAAATGACTGGAAAGAAAAGTGTCCGGGACATCATCATGGGTGATAATGTCTTTAACGGCACTAACTTTTCCGATTGGGAAATGAATCTAAGGATAGTCCTTGGATCCGAGAGGCTGCTATATACTATAGAGAGACCTATTGGGCCTAAGCCCAGATCTGATCAGTTGATCGAGCTAGAGTTTTGGAAGACTCATAGCGATGACAACGCAACTACTCAATCTATTATGCTTGCTGCTATGACTCAGAAATTCCGTCGACAGAACAAGGGATTGGATCCCTATAACATGTTGGCGAAGTTGAATGATCTACACCGATCTAATCTTAGATCGCAAAGATATGAGTTACAAAAGAAGCTCTTCCGCGCTCGAATGTCAGAGGGTACATCTGTTGAACATCATGTGACACAAATGATTGCCGACATCGAGCAGCTTGGACAAATGGGGATTGTCATTGAGATAATGACCTCTATAGATTTGATCTTACAGTCTCTCCCCGACACTTGGAGTGGGTTCATCATGAACTATGATATGATGAAACAAGAGCAGACTCTTGGAGAGTTGATGTCCACGCTGCGTGAGGCAGAAAATGAGCTTCTTAAGGGCAAGAAGCGCGAGGCGCACTTCGCTTCTACATCTCGGACTCCGAGGGCTGGGCCCAAGGCGACTGGAGGTGTCAAGAAGAATAAGAAGAAGAAGGGCAAGGCCAAATCGTCAAAGGCTTCTGGGAAGCCCAAGGAAAATCCCAAGATGTTTGTCTTCAGTACAGACAGTGGGGTCACTGGAAGCGTGACTGCCGCGAGTACAAGGCACTCAGGAAGGAAATCAAGGCGGGCAAGGCACCGGCCTCAGGTATGTTTGTTATAGAAATAAACATGACTACTTCTAGTTTTAAATATTGGATTTTTGATTCTGGTTGTGGTACTCACATTTGTACTGATGTGCAGGATCTGCGGATTAGCAGGAGACTGGCTTCAGGAGAGATTGACCTTCGTGTTGGAAATGGGACTCCAGTCGCCGTTTTGGCTGTTGGTAATTTTGTTTTAGAACTGCCCTCGGGGCATGTACTTGAACTTAAAGACTGTTATTATGTACCTAGTTTGACTAGGAATATTATTTATGTATCTATGTTAGCCCAATGTGGGTACACTTTTGTATTTAGAAACACTTGATGTTTTATGTATAAAAATGATATAGAAATTTGCACTGCTGTTGTAAATAATG
>SKCR01011078.1:0-22216 GCA_019454045.1 Zanthoxylum bungeanum | reverse complement strand
CTTTACTTAAATTTTATAGTTACCTAAAAAATTATGAAAGTATACTATACCTTAGGGGAGGTTTCTGAAAATAACCCTTTATGAATTAAATAAGTATTTTATATTTACACCGAATAACTCATTAAAATCTAAAAGATATTCATGTTTGAAGAAGTGTATGTAAATAAAAATTAAATGACAAATAATTTTGTTGGAAAATGCTTTGGATAAAAGCATTTTCAAATCGAGTAGTGATATATGTACGTATATACAACCGAACAATATATCTAAATACATATAGATCTGGACACTAGTCCGGTTTGGGTTCTGAACCTGATAATTCCGGTTCATTTTCAGTTCAACGCTTTTGTGGAACTGGGAATCGGAATCGGAATCGGAACCAGAATCGAACTGAAGTGTTTTGGTTCGGTTTCAGTTTCCTGCCTTTTTTTTTTAATTTTAATAAAGATTTTTTTTAAAAAATAAAAATAAAATTAAAAAAAATTATTTAAAATTATGAATTTGAATTTAGATTACATTAAATTAAAAATAAAATTAAAGAGTTTGAACTTAAATTTTTAAAAACTGATGTTGCCTACGTATACTTCAGGGGTGAGAGGAATCAAAGCTCACGTATCCTCCATGGAAAATAAATTTAAAGAATTTTATAATTGGATATTATTATCAAATAAATATAATAAATTTATTTATTTATTTGAATTTTTTTAAATAATATTAACTTAAATTTATTTAAATTTTAATAGTGGAACCGTCTGGTTCCTGTTGGAATCGAACGGTTCCAAAATTTCTGGTTGGAACCGTCCGATTCCTTCTGATTCAGTTCGGTTTCGGTTCGGAACTGGAACCGTGATCCGGTCTAAATACATATCTTACGGATAAAATTTTGAGTTTTTATTTTTAATTTACTTATAGCGTGTCGTTTGAATGTATTGTTTCAAAATATATAATACATTTTTAATAATTTTCATATATATAATTACATCACAACTGCCATTTCCTTTACGTTATATACATTCAGAAAAGGTGTTTCGTTTGAGATAGATTGATGATGTGTACATGCCTACCCAAAAATCAAGATCAAAACAGAAAACCCAAAAAAGAAGATAGTTTGGTTTTCTACATTTATGTTTACGTATCGGGCAAAAAATTATCTACATATCTTCAGGTTTGCTTAAATGTATACGCGTAGCCATTTTTGTTTTTGGAAATAATTCACACATATTCATTTTTTTAAAAAAAAACTAATTATACTCTATGCTGTTATGATCCAAAAGACAGTATGTGTGATTATTTCTAAACTGCCGAATCGATCCGGTTTTCTAAAAAACTACCGATTTAGTTGGCAGCTCAAAATTACTAATTTCCAATTGAAATTATTAATCATCCATTTTCGATTTTTTTAAAATCACTTAATTTTCAAAAAGACATATTTCCTTTTTCTTTTTCTTTTCCTTATCTTCTTTTTCTTTAAAAACCTCTGTCATTTGCTTCAAATATAATGATTGTTTATCTTTTTTAATCATAAATGAATTTTTTAATAATTTTTGGAGAACGGTGAAAGATGATTTTTGATTTTTTTTTTAAAAAAAAAATTAATTATACTCTATGCTATTATGATCCAAAAGACAGTATGTGTGATTATTTCTAAACTGCCGAATCGATCCGGTTTTCTAAAAAACTACCGATTTAGTTGGCCGCTCAAAATCACTAATTTCCAATTGAAATTATTAATCATCGATTTTCGATTTTTTTAAAATCACTTAATTTTAAAAAAGACATATTTCCTTTTTCTTTTTCTTTTCCTTATCTTCTTTTTCTTTAAAAACCTCTGTCATCTCCTTCAAATTTAATGATTGTTTATCTTTTTTAATCATAAATGAATTTTTTAATAATTTTTGGAGAACGGTGAAAGATGAATTTTGATTTTGATTTTTTTTTTTTTTAATTTTAAATCATGCAAATTGTCGATTTTGCACTTCCCAATTAATTTAGGATAGCGCCAATTTTCGATTAAATAGGTTTCAACGACCCTTAACGGTGTAGTTGCTTGCATATATTCTTCAAGATCCCCTATGGCCTATATATACTAAATTAATCTACAACTATAATCCTCCCAATTACATTTTGTTTTTCAAACTTTCCTATTCACTCATTATTTTTCTAAGATCATTTAGGAAAATGAAGCATTCTTTCTCAACTTTCATGATCACCTTTCCAATAACATTAATCTTTCTTCTCCTTCCCTATAGTGCAAGCTCTAATCTCCTCCATGATTCCTGCGAAAAAGCAGCAAAAAGCGATCAAAATTTCAGCTATGAATTTTGTGTTGCATCCTTTGAAGCCAACCCCAGAAGCCAAAATGCAACCCTTGAAGAATTGGTGGCCATTTCAATGGAGCTAACCATATGGAATGCAACAAACATTAGCTCCCACATCACACAACTTTTGACGTTCAAAAGCTTCGATAAATATGCAAAATTCTGCTTACAAGATTGTCTGGAACTTTACTCAGATGCAAACTCCACGTTACTAGAAGCTATGAATGATTTCAAGTCAGCAGATTATGAGGGGGCTGATGTACAGATCAGCACTGCAATGGATGCAGCAACTACTTGTGAAGATGGTTTCAAGGAGAAAAAACCTGAGGTTTCTCCTTTAACAAAGGAGAATAATATTTTCTTCAAACTTACTGCTGTCACCCTTGCTTTTATCAATATGTTTCATTGATTGAACAATCTTATATTATTTTATTTTGTTTGTTACATATATATCATTTTATTTAATTACTTTTATTATGAGATTATTGGATTGTTGTATGAAAACATGATACCATCGTTACATAATAAAAATTTTCCTACTACAGATGCTATTACAAAGACAAATTTATCACGTGAGGAATTAACGCATGAATATCTGAATTGTATTGAGCTTTTCATATTCTTTTGACACGTGTTTTAATAACAATACACGATTAAAATTCAATTATAGCTAAATTATTATTCAATAACTACCATGATAATTTATAAAAAACTCAGTACAAAACCCAGTTCAACACCCAATCTAAGACTCACTTATATATACTGCTGATATTGCAATGAAGAAGATTGTCAGGATACCCTCGAGCTGTCTGACAGCAAAACTGTAATGTTTTGAACATTTGGCAGAGATAGCCAAGGCAATATAATCTATAAAACATGATAAATGTAAACTCATTTCTCATGAATATTGTAAAAGAAATTCTGTAGTGCCTTCAAGCTATAGTGTTTGCCATCTTGTTGAAGCAATTTTGATTCTGAAAAGAGAATCTCACTCTTCAGCCAGAGTACAAACACAGACCTTATATCCTTGCAAAATGAAGCCCTTCACTTTCTTCCTCTTCTTTTGTCTTAACATTGTTCTCATTATTTTCTATGTTACTGATATTACTCTTTACCAAGGAAAGCTGATCCATAGCAATAGCATTTCTTTTGTAGTTCCAAACAAGCATGGAAACGTAGTCCTGAGGAGAAACAAGGCCTTGTTCTCTAATGCAACTACGCTGGTCTTCCAGAGTTTTGGGATCATCAAGCCTTATATATTCAAGCAATGTCCTCTCATGATCAGGTCTCCAGTTGCCTGGGAAGGGTGTATAATCAGCTTCAGGAACAAGAGACATTCTAGTGAACAGAAGTCCATCAATTGACTCAGCAAGGCCCATCCTAAGCAAATTTTGATAATCGGGTGACTGCCCTTTCTTCTCTTTCAGAGGACGAGCCAAGTTCCTAGAACCAATTGTATAAACCTTTGCCCGTGAACGAAGCTTGTATTTTGCAGCATAAAGCTTCGCAAGTGAACCCCTTATGATGTAAGAACAAAAATTAACAATTTTTTTCCGGTTGTCACAATATCGATACCATTCAGCCATGGCTAACAGGAACTTGTTCATTTGTGCATTGGTGTGAGCTTGAGTGGCATGGAACATTCTGAAACAAGGCTGTGGATCAGGATCCCTATCCCCCTTAAGAAAGTTTAACTTCCTAAATTGCTTGATGCATTGTTTCAAGCTAGCAGTGACGGATAAAAGGGTGCCCACACCTTTCTCACTAATTATCTTGCCTCCTGAGGCAGTATAACGGAGAGTAGGATAAACAACTCTCCTACACAACACATGGTCAAGAAACATTATACCCTTAGTTATGTGTTCAATAGGGAGGCTTTCATTGTCAAGCTTGAGCATATATCTTTGATCAACAAACTCAATTAACTGCTTCCTCAAAGTCGCTGCATCTGCCCTAGGTCCTCGGACGCCAATCAAAATATGGCCACCATAACGTACATAATCCATTTTCCTGGTCTTATCTGGCCCACTAGTCGGCACAAATTCTGGCCATGATGTATTCCCCTGTTCAACTTCTCCTTCTGGGCTATTCCATATGACATCACTCTTTGAAGGCCGATAAAACTCCTTAATCTTCCCCTCCATCCAACGGTCCAATTCATCAAGACAGATATTAGCCAAAAGAGGACTAAGAATTCCACAGTGACCCCATGAGGGAAGCTTCTCTGCCTCCTCAGGAGCAAACCCGAAAAAGGTCTCTAACCAATAAGGGTCTGGCTTCGGCTCATCCTCTGCCAACACTCTCTTCTTCTGATACTTCCTCTTCTTCGTTTTTTTCTTCTCGCCATCATCAACCCGACTCGTGATTACTGGTGTAACCAAAGCTGATTTCACCAAATCAATCACCTTCTTATCCCTCACATCCCTCATCAAAGCACTTATCACCAACCCCACCTTCAATCCATCCAAAACCGTACTCAAATCCCCTTTTATATACCATAAATACCCTGCGAAATTCCTCCTAATCACCCTCAACACCGTGTGCGCATTCCTCCCTGGCCTAAAAGCATAGGACCTTTGTGAAAACCTTGACTCGTATATTGGCTCCAAAATCATAAACAACACCTCCTGAATTATCTTATCTTGAAACGGAGCCGGTTGTGTCGTAGTCAATACAGCCTTAATCTTCCTCTTAGATAAAGATTCATAATCAGTTTTATCTCTAGGTGATTTTATAAAAAATTGTAACCTAGCACCCCATTTAAACCTATCATCAAGAACAGCATTTCTTAACGCTAGCAAATCCTCTAAAGCTGATTTCTGAATAGCACTACGAGGCATATACGTGCCCATTTCATCAGCACATACTTTTTGATAAGCTAATACCCACAACTCGAATCTACGAATATAAGATGTTAAATTGGTAATAACTCTATCGGGTTCACGAAAATTATCAATCCACATTTGTGAACAAACCGAGACACCATCTTCTTTCATTAGGTTTGATGGGTCATCAGGATCCGCTGCACGCCGTTGCACCGGATAAAACGAAAGAAAGCGAAAAAATGAGAACCCATTTGAGTTATAGTTTAGTGGGTTTAATTGGTGATGGAAGATGGTGGCGGAGACATGATTGGGATTTTTGAAAATACGATGACTGAAAATGGTGAGGCGTCGATACATCGGGAGAGGTAGTGAAATAGTCGAATCAAAATCTTTAGCTATGTCATTTGTGGGTTTTGGAAAGAAGAAACCGTGCAGTACGGATTGCTAACAATTATCAATTGAATATAAAGCAAGTTGCAAAAATTTAGGGTTTATGAATGAGAGAAATAGAGAGTACTTACTTGATTCTGTGGTGGGGTTGAGTTCAGCACATAAGCTTGAATTTTGTTGGGATTTTAGGAAAACCCTACACTCTTAAAAGTTAAAACCCTGCTCTTCTTCTTTAATCTTCTGTTTTGGAATATTTCTCTTATGCCCTTTATTTTTGGGTATTTTGTGATTTTTATCCTAAAACTTTCTATTTTTAGGGTATTCAAACTATTTATCCCACTATTTGAGACTCGACTGACGTTCTGATTATATGGTTTTCACCATAGTTATGATATTTGGTCTTTTTCAAGGTTATTTATATTTTATTATTAAATTTATGATAAAATGATAATTCAGTATTATAAATTTTAAAGTAGTAAAATATTTTACTATTAAACTGATGTTAAAATAATATTTTACTACTTTTAGTCAAAATCTTAATTGACTATTATATTTTAAAACTAAGATCAACTAATGGAAAAATAATAAAATATTAGATTTTATAATATTTTAATAGTAAAATGTTATTTTGAAATAAGTTTAGTAATAAAAAATAATACTTTAAAATTCATAATACCCAATTACAATTTTACAATAAGTTTTTATAATAAATTGTAAATAATTTATATACATGTGGTAATGGCAGTTAACATTTCAACCAGAAAACTAATAATGTTTGGTCATCTGGTGAGTTGTTTTTATATCCATATTCAATTAACAAATTGATATAATATCTGCTGACAAATAAATTTCTTCTTTCGGGTGAAAAACAGATCAAATATTGTGTCTCATCTCGACCGTTATTTAACAGAATTTGATTATTATTGTACTTGCTACTTTCAAAATCGCTTGGTTTAGACTTGAACTTCATTCTTCTAATCAAGCTCTTCCAACGCCGCCCACAATTTTGGATCATCATAAGTCTTTATTGGAAAGGTAGGCTTTGCTTCTATCAATAAGTGTTCAGGAATTCTGGTGGTTAAACCAACAACGGGGATACCAGCTGCCACTCCTTGCTTTGATTTCCGAAATAGAATCCTTGTGAAACAAAGACACACAACTCAGGGAGAATCCATGAATGTGAAACATTTTCTAAAACGACATATGTGTAGCAGGCTGACCTCAAATACAAATGTGTGATCCTTTGAGACATTGAGCAATTCAAGAAGCTTCTACTAGGGGTCTAGGAATGGTCTGGCATGTTAGAATATTTTATTCTAATATTATTGTAGGTTTCTATTAATTGTGATGTGTGGAAATTAGAGTGGACTTTGAAATGGTTATAAGCTTTTGATAAGTAAGCTCATTACACTCCATAAATTAGTGAGTTAAAGTTTCACTCTCACTCCAATATTAGCTTACTTAGTAAGCTTCCTTAATTACTATTAGTTTCTCTCTCTAAATATTGTGATGATTATTATTAAATGCCAAAAACATGTGATTAGCTTGCAATTTGCCTTAGATTATTGAGATGTGACAAAAGCTTAAAGACCAGCTTTTTCACATCTCAATTATGTATAATTATGCTTATATAATTCATTCATAGTGAATGAAATGGAGTGAGCATTCACAAGAGAGAGAAATAGAAGCATAAGGAAAATGCTTCATAAGGTAAATGTGACACATTCATAAAGTGGTTATTGACTCCAAGTATAAGAGTGTCGAAGTAATAACATAATCCGGTAAGACCGGGTCGATCCACATGGAATAAATTTAGTAAAATAAAATAATAATTTGAGTGAAAAATAAAAAGGTTGAATTGATTGAAGTGATGATAGATTTTTAAATTGGAATGCAACAATAAATTAAAATACTGGATTTAAGGGATCCACTCTTAATATTTCAAATATAAAGAGATCTTACTTCTTATAATACATAAATTATCATTATTATAACAAAACATATCCTTAAATTTATTTCAGGAATTAATTATTGCAAAACATATAAAATCAACCATAAAGATGGTGATAACATTTGTTTATAACAAGTCCAGTTAGGTATTCAATTATGCAAAATATATAAAACCATTCATATAGGCGGTAACAAAATTTGTCAATAATTAATCCAGATTTAAATTACTCTCTCATATAATATGGGTTAAAGTATTAACTGTGCCAACCAAGATTTGATTGTCTACAACAAATCAAAACACCATCAAATATAAGAGAATATTAGTGTTCAGATTACAATTCATATATTATAATATAAGTAAGATAAATTTATATATTCATATAAGAGTTTCACCCTTTATCACAGTAAAAAGAATTAGATACTCATACTTTGAATAAAAACACACATAATTTTATTACTAAAAGAAAAATAAATTACAACAAGCTTAAAAAATAAAACACACAAGACACTTTTTTTCAAATTCTTCAGAGAGAAATTGAAGAAGTATAAGAAAATGAAGAGGTGAGCACCCCTATTTATAGTAGAAATGCTCATCCTTCAATTATGAATTACAACTATGAAAATCAAATACAAACAACAAACTTTTACTAATTTATTTTGTTTCTTTTCTTTTTGACTTTTGATTTTTTTTTTTTTTTGATAATGTAGCCAACATTTATCACAATCGACCTAAATGTGGATTATGACATTTCAATTTTTTTTATTTATTATTTTTTTTCTAATAATTAAAATTACATGCAATACATGTGACTTCTTTATCAATTTCGATATTGAAATCCTCAGAACTAGAAACTATTGTAAACAGCAAAGTTGTAGATATTTGAGTCTTCTTTTATTTGGATATAGAATCACCTTATCCGATATCAGATTAAAATTTATGGCCAAAATACAAAAAATTGCGCAAAGTTGGGAATTCTGAAATTGTCTGTTAGAACACCCATTTAAATTTTGGCCTCCAAAACCACATGTCAAGTATATTTTCTAGTTATGCATGGAAATATCATTTCACCTACATAAGAAATAAAAATATATAAAACATAAATTTAATTATTATTTCACAAATGTGCTAAATTAAAGGGATTAAAGAAACTACAAATGTGAAATGATTAATTTTCCTTTTAATAAATATTCATTTTTAGTGTTCATCAAAAGACACAAGGAAGATTATAGAGAAAGTAAGCTTCTCACCATCAAGAAGAATGGAGCATATGGTGATCTCTTCAGTGCAAACTATCAACAGACTTGACAAATTTTTATGTTGCATCTATTGATTCTAAATCAGGTACGCTATCTAAATCATCCGAATAATTCATTTAATTGTATTCTAAGCTCTTGTGATAAAAATCATGTTTCAAGATAAATCCTAACATGTCGTATCATGGCAGGAACACAATCTTATAGTTTATGGATTTTTCATTAATTGAAGAAAAATCTGATGAATTTTTGGATGATTTTTTTTTGTTGAATTCATATTTATCTTATTATTTGATCTATTAATATTTGTTATTAATTGATCCAATTTTTAAGCACATAAGGTTTATTGGATTAATTATATTTAGATCCGTGAATTTTAAAATTTATGAAATACTTAATTTGGTAAAATATAAGTCTAATATGAAATTGGGGAGGCAAATATTGGATATGTTTAAAAAAAAAACAAGTTCCGAAGCAAAAGGAAAATTGCTTTCGCATAAATAAGTTTGCATTTAAGGCTTTAATTGTACTTATCGTTATCTCATCAAGTTTATTTATATATTGGTATAAAAATTATCATTTGTTAGAGATACTTAATTGTCTCTCATAAAGAAAATATCAATGCAATTAATTTATTTATAAAAATTATCATTTGTTAGAGAGACTTAATTGTCTCTCATAAAGAAAATATCAATGCAATTAATTTATTTGTGACACATAGATAAATATAAAGAATTAATTTATCTAATAAATTATCTCACAATATTCAGGAATATAATTTTATAGACAATCAAGCCCATTGTCTATAAAGAATAAAATTACATTATTAAGGTTATTTATCAATATAATATAAAGTGTATCTCGATGTGAGAATTGCTTATGAGTTTAGTGAAATTAAAGCTTTTAAAGTGACCTTTTACTGATCTTTTAAGTGATGACAGTCTAACATGTTTTAGGGATGTTCTATATTTTTTTATGTGCAGTCTTCTATCCAAAAGATGGGATTGTATGTTAAATTTTAGAAATATTACATATGAGACATATGTTGGAATAGACTAGCCTGAGTGTTTATTCACCCAAAGGTAGTAAACTTACAAGGATTGGATAAGTTTCTAATCGTCTTATATGAAGAATTTTTATTAGATATTGTATATTCTGCCAAAGGTGTTTATACAATAATATGCAAAAAATTTGGTATAATACTCTTTTATGACTTGGAGTTATTATTTATTATCTTGTGTTGTGCTTAAACTAAGGAATTGCATTGTTATTTATTTTTCTGTCACCTTTTCAGTTAACAACAACCAAAGTGACTATAAAGATGTTAACTGACTCCCAATTTTAAAGTTTGGAGAGAGATGTGGAGTTGGCTATGGAATTAACATATATTGATCTTGTTATGACTACTCCTAAGTCAGCTGATATTAATAGTTTCGGTACTGATACGGATAAGCAGCTGCATACAGTATGACATAAGTCAAATCGTATGTGCTATTTGACTATAAAGAGATCCATTCTGAGCATTGTTAAGTGGTCTTCCAAGAAACCACTATAGAGCAAACAAAGTCTGGTCAAATCGTATAGCGATGCAAGTCTCAGGTTAAGGACCAAATACACCTACCCTGAAGCGGACTCCCATAGACACATATACATACTACCAATGGGATTCCGGGTGGTCTATCCAGAGCGAAGCTGTTTTCCGTATCATCGGTAAAACACAACCTCCTATCGCACTTGCATAAGTATCCATACTTAACATATGAGAACTGTGCCGTTATGCCCTCACAACGCGCACAAGTGCAATACTAGTCTATTTCGTATTATCGATGTCCAGTCTCGATAATACTACGACTAGGGATAATTAATGATTAAACCTTTATGGATTGATACTGTCTCATATCATCTCAATCCGGAACTAATCATATGGACTTTTACCATTTATATATATCAAAGTAATTAAATTACAAAACGGTAAAAGGCAATTTCATTACTACATAGTTAATTTCGTACAAAAACACAATGCCTTTTACAAACAGTGACGCTATGGGTCATAACTGTCCAAAAATCTCCCACTTGGCCTATAGCCAGTCACTCAAGCATCTAATACCTGAACTATGTATATGTCGCTCAAAGTTTTGCTGGGGAATAGCTTTCGTCAGCGGATCAGCTAAGTTATTATCTGATGCAACCTTTTCGATCTTCACATCGCCACGATGTATGATCTCACGAATCAGATGAAAACGTCGAAGAACATGCTTGGACCGTTGATGAGACTGCGGTTCCTTAGCCTGTGCTATAGCCCCGTTATTGTCACAATACAATGGAACGGGCTCAGCTGCCAACGAAACTACTCCTAATCCAATTAAGAATTTTCGGATCCAAACTGCTTCCTTTGCTGCTTCAGCTGCAGCACAATATACTCCGCTTCTGTTGTTGAATCGGCAACAGTATCTTGCTTGGAAGATTTCCAGCTCACTGCTCCGTTATTCAAACAAAATATGTACCCGGATTGCGACTTAGAGTCGTCTTTGTCGGTTTGGAAACTTGCATCGGTAAACCCAGTTACCTCAAGTTCTCCACCTCCATAGATTAAGAAAGTATCCTTAGTTCTTCTAAGATATTTAAGGATGTTCTTAACCGCCATCCAGTGACCTTCACATGGATCGGCCTGATAGCGACTACACATGCTCAAAGCATGGGAGACATTAGGTCGTGTACATATCATGGCATACATGATCGATCCGACTGCCGAGGCGAACGGTATCCGACTCATGTTGTCTCTCTCATCTTGAGTCTTAGGACACATGTCTTAGATAGATAGACACCATGTGACATTGGCAACAGTCCCCTCTTGGACTGATCCATGTTGAATCTCTTCAACACTTTGTCAATATATGTATTCTGGGAGAGACCAAGCAGCTTTCTAGATCTATCCCGGTAGATCTTTATTCCTAGAATAAAGGCTGCTTCTCCCAGATCTTTCATGGAGAATTTCAATGAAAGCCAAGCTTTCACCGACGTTAAACATGGGAATGTCATTGCCGATAAGCAATACGTCATCAACATAAAGGACAATAAAAGTCAGTGCTCTCCCACTAACCTTCTTGTATACACAAGGATCATCTTCGTTTTGAATGAAATCATATTCTTTTATGATCTCATCAAAACGTTGGTTCCAAGACCGTGATGCTTGCTTCAGTCTATAAATGGACCGATTTAACTTACAAACCTTGTTTGTAAGTTTAGGCAAGATAAAACCATCAGGCTGTTGCATGTAAACATCCTCCAAAAGGTTTCCGTTAAGGAAAGTGGTTTTAACGTCCATCTGCCATATCTCGTAATCGAAATATGCAGCTATTGCAAGCATTATCCGAATGGATTTAATCATGGCAACGGGTGAGAAAGTTTCGTCATAATCGACACCATGTCGTTGACGATACCCCTTCGCTACAAGCCTAGCTTTGTACGTTTGTACGTTGCCATCCATGTCGGTCTTCTTCTTGAAGACCCATTTGCATCCAATAGGCTTTACGCCTTCTGGTGCGTCAACCAGTGTCCAAACTTGGTTGGTGTACATGGAATCCATTTCGGACTTCATGGCTTCTTGCCATAAAGCGGAATCGATATCTTGTATCGCTTCCTCATACGTAGCCGGTTCTGTATCCTCAATGAGATTAATATCTACATGAGGTGAGATCAGGAACCCATACCTCTCAGGTTGTATCCTGACTCTCTCCGACCTACGCGGTCCTTGTGTAATAGAAGATTGTGGTACAGTTTCATCCCTGATGGACTGTTCTTGTTCCGTTGAGGATTCTATGCCAGGAACAGTATCACTCCGATTTTCATCGAGTTCTACTTTCCTCCCACTAACCACTGCATTCAGGAATTCCTTCTCAAGGAAAACCGCATGTAGAGCAACAAATACTTTGTTCCCTTGTGGGTGATAGAAGTAATATCCTTTGGTTTCCCTAGGATATCCTACGAATAGGCATTTATCCGATTTGGCTCAAGTTTGGTACCTTCCAAACGTTTGACGTATGCCCAGCATCCCCAAATCTTCAGGAATGAGAACCCGGTTTCTTTCCTGTCCATATCTCATATGGTGTCTGTTGTACAGACTTTGACGGAACCTTATTCAAAATAAGAATTGCACTGTTTAATGCATATCCCCAGAAGGAAATAGTAGCTCAGTGCGACTCATCATAGACCTTACCATGTCCAACAGAGTTCGGTTTCTCCGTTCAGATACACCGTTTAATTGCGGTGTTCCAGGAGGAGTCCACTGTGAAAGAATACCATATTCTTTCAGGTAATCTAGAAACTCATTGCTCAAGTATTCGCCACCACGGTCCGACCGTAATGTCTTAATACTCTTGCCGGTCTGTTTTTCAACTTCGTGACGAAACTCTTTGAATTTCTCAAAAGTTTCCGACTTGTGTCTCATAAGATACACATAACCATAACGCGATGCATCATCCGTAATGGTTACGAAGTACTCGTATCCACCTCTAGCCTGGCTAGACATGGGCCCACAAACGTCACTATGAACGAGGGCTAACAGTTCGGTGGCGCGTACACACTTTACCGCTAAAAGGTGATTTAGGCATTTTGCCTAATAAGCAAGATTCGCAGACGTCATATGAATTTGGATCAAATCCGTCCAAGTACCCACTCTTCGAAAGTGTGGATATGCGAGTCTTGTTTATGTGTCCTAGACGACAGTGCCACATGTAAGTTTCATCTTTATTACTTAGTTTGAGCCTTTTGTTTGTTACATTATATGTTTGAGATTGATTTATATTCAAAATATAAAGACCATTATTAGCATCAGCAGAACATATCTCAAAATCATCTTTATAGACAAAACACCCAGTGTTTCGGATACAATAGTGTACCCGCATTGGGTCAAACAATATACAGAGATAATATTCCTAGTCAAACTAGGTACATAATAACAATCATTAAGTTCAAGTACATGCCCCGAGGGCAGCTCTAAAACAAAAGTGCCAACGGCCAAAACGGCGACTGGTGCCCCATTTCCAACGCGTAGATCAATCTCCCCTGAGGTCAGTCTCCTGCTAATTTGCAGATCCTACACATCAGTACATATATGAGTACCACAACCTGAATCAAAAATCCAATTTTTAAAACTAGAAGTAGTCATGTTTATCTCTATAACAAACATACTTGAAGCCGGTGCCTTGCCCGCTTTAATCTCCTTCTGGAGCGCCTTGTACTCGCGGCAGTCACGCTTCCAGTGACCCCGCTTGCCATACTGTAGGCATACATCCTGAGACTTGTCCTTTGGCTTCCCAGAAGCCTTTGACGCCTTGGCCTTGCCCTTTCCTTATACTTCTTCTTCTTAACACCACCAGTTGCCTTAGGCCAAGCCTTGGCAGATAATGATGTTGAGCAAAATGCGCCTCGCGCTTGTTGCCTTTGAGAAGCTCCTTCTCAGCCTCCTTGAGAATTGATAATAACTCTCCAAGAGTATCATCAGTGTTAATCAAGTTATAGTTTATGATGAACTGTCTCCAGGTATCGGGGAGCGATTGTAGGACCATGTCCACAGTAATCTCAGCCTCCAAGACTATCCCCAGTTTGGCTAACTCATCAATGTCAGCAATAATCTGAACCACATGGGATTCAACAGACATGCCTTCTGACATGCGTGAGCGGAAGAGCTTCTTCACCAACTCATATCTCTCCATCCTCTTGTTAGAGCGGTGGAGATCGTGCAATCTTGCCATCATGTTATAAGGATCCAAGTCCCTATTTTGACGACGAAAATGCTGAGTCATAGAAGCAAGCATAATGGACTGAGCCGTGTCACAGTCATTGCTGTGAGTCTTCCAAAGCTCCAGCTCAAGTGGCTCAGTGGGCTTAGGCCCGAGAGGTGTCTGTATCGTATACAGTATCCTCTCTGCCCCAAGGACTATCCTTAGGTTCATTTCCCAATCCGAAAAGTTCGTGCCCTTAAAGACATTCTCTCCCATGATAATGTCACGGACATTCCCTTTTCCTGTCATCTTAACTACAATAGTCCAACTATTTAGTTAACGATAGATGGGTACAGTCAAACTGTTACAAGGAAAAATAACATTATATTAGTCCAACTAATCATTTTAATTTTGACGAAATAAATTTGAAAGCTCGTAAATCTAAGTATCTGAATGAAATTGCAAATTCAATACTAGCCTCCCACTATTTTTCGGCGAGCCTCTAACCCTCTGTCGAGTACTCGGGAAACATAGTTTCCAAGTGGGCTAGGATCCCGTTAAATAACACACAACCTTGACTTTGGCCAACAAGCTGTATGAAACTTAACTAGGTAGATCTCGAAGATCAATTGGATCTCATCCAATTCCTAGATCCGGTAGGTGGACATCCAAATCCGAAACATATATATGTATATATGCCAATATATCCAATATATTTTCCTAACATTTTCCTCTGAATCAACTAAGCCTTGGCTTTGGCACAACAAGCTTAATGATTCCAGTTAAGCGGGACCCATTGACATGGAAAGCTTCGTAATCAATGTCGATGGACAAGAAGTGATCTTGACTTTGGCCAACAAATCACAACTTGGACAAGACACCGATATGGAACAAAACTCTCATGATTCAAACACATCCGCAATTGACAAAGGTCTTGACTTTGGCCAACAAACCAATGCCAACTTTGGATCTTGAGTAAGAATCACTCAACGGAAGGAAAAACGCTTAATATGTTTTTGAGGGTTTTTTCGCGTAATTGGCAACCAATTAATTATCTTTGATTAGGTCTCATCATACACCCTTAAACATGCTTCTAAAACATCATAAAGCGCGTAAAGTAAATTAATAGCGATATGCGGATGGATATATAACAAATTGTTCCTAGAACAAATCACTCCCTTTCCTCTCCCCGGCTAGAACTAACTATTCTTCCTACCCAATTACAAAATACAATAAAGAAACCTCATTTACATTGAGGGGAATAGGTGAGAAGAGAATTACAAGGAGTAAAGAGATAAAAGGCTGGACACGCAGGCCCAATTTAATAAATTCTAAATTTATTACAATTTCCAAAATTGCCCTCACCCTTCTAATATCCATCCGATATACACTATTCATTCATCACATTCATGTAATCATACAAAGCATGTATTACAACCAATCTAATCCAATTAATTAGTCTTTAATTATGTGACCAAACAATGTTCAAACAATGATTTGATTTGCAAGAGTCAAACTCATTTAAGAATAAATACTTTTAAGTAAGTATTCTTGAATGATATTGAACTACAACTTTAAATCCAATTTATTTGTATTCAATACTAATTCCAATTTAATTCCAAATTAAATACATACACTTATTTATTTGCCTTAAAGACTTGGATTCCAAATCCAATCTTAATGGGTCTCAAAGGCCCAATAACATCCAATGTCATTTTAATTAAAGTCCAATGGGCTTTTAATTGATTCTTAAGGCATGGGCTTTGGCCATAATGGATCAAACCCAAAATGCCAAGGCCCAATAGGAATCACCCTATTGCCAACAAATCAATTTAGGCCCATTAGGCCCAATTAAAATCTTTAAAGGGTCAAGTGATGTATTTGGACTTAATGGAATTGGTTTTGGGCCCAAATGGATCAAATCCAAAAGTCCAAAACCAAACTTGGTCAAACCAAGCCCATTAGGCCCAAATACACACTTTTAGCCCAACTCATTTTAAAGGCATATATTAACATAATTATAATATTCCAAATATCACAATTATTTTAATTAAAGTGTATTGGCCATAATTAATTAATTAAACTCAATATTTCCAAAATATCAATTAACTTAATTAATCATGCTTAGTCCAATAATTCATGCTTAACACAAAATCAAGCCAAAACACATCATTGCATGCTTGACACAAATGAAACCTAAAATCATCATTTCATGCTCAACATGCACTTTGATTTTAACATGAACATTATTGACATTTATTCTAATCAAATTAAACCAACTATCAACATTTAAACATGCATCTAAACATATTATTTCATGTTACAAAAAATAAAATCTGCACAGTGCACTGCAAGGAAGCATTCGGCCAACCTAAAAATTTTTTATTTTTTGATTCTTTTGATTTATTTCAAATCTTATCATGCATAACTCTAAGTCATCATATTGTAAACATACTCAAAGCATCAATTTTAAGAAATCATGCTCAAAATCTAAAAGCCCCAAATTTTAGGTCCTAGAACCCTAGAATTTTTCATGCTTAAATTAGGCTCATGATACCATTGTTAGTGTTCCTAGAACATTCATAGGATCTAATAAGCATGAAAAACATTTCATATGATCATTATAAGGTGCGGAATAAACTTACAATGAGTGGATAAAGCTTTAAAACTTTTTGAGAGGATGAACTCCAAGTTCCAACCTTTTGATGATTCCAAGCCTTTGATGAATCCAAGCTTTTGAGTAGTTTCCCTTTTGATGATTCCAAGCTATTGAGTAGTTTCCCTATCACCTTTGTCAACTTCCAAAGTGCTAGCTTTTAGTTGATTTGAAACAAATCCAAGAGAGAAGAGGCTTGAGGAATTCGGCCAAGCTTTAGGAGTTCTCTAGGGTTTTCAATTTTCATCTAATGAATAATATGTTTGTGACAAGTGTAGAGATTTCCTTTTTGTTATTCACCTTTTGGTAAAACCCTTTTCACCTTTTACCCTAAACTTGGTAGGTTTGGTAAATGGTATTTCAAAAGGCAAAACTAGGTGGTTGAGTGGTTGGTGGCTTGGCATAAATGCCAACTACCACCACCTACCACACATGTGAAGTGGGCCCCACATATTTGAATTCAAAATTCAAATATCTCTACGAACATTTGCCGCGGCTTGGTTCCGTTTAATCCGATTAAACGAACTTCCGTCGTTAAATAATTAAATCTAATTTAATTAAATATCGATGCCTCGCAAATATATTATGATCGACGTTTACGAATTAATTCTAAATTAACTCGTTCGTTCGTATTAAAGTTCGACTTTAATTTCGTAACGAAATCCAATTCGTATTAATATATCCGATATATTAATTTTAGCCCATTTAAATAAATTAAATAGAAAAATCAAATTTAACTATTAAATTTATTTTACCGATTAATTCCAAATTAATCGCGTTCTCTCTCTACTGAACACATTTAATCCCGGATTAAATAAGCCCCAATTAATCCCAGATTAATTTTCTCTCTCTAAATTAATCCCAGATTAATTATATTTTAAGTCAACTCTCATCGGTGAATCTTTGGGAAGCGACCCAAGAGATCTCTGGATATGTTGGCAGTAAATCCGGTTATCGGACTATCCGATAAAGTGAGTACCTCGTACTACGTGCTTACCGATTTACAAGACATGGTTGGCTTCTAGCAAAGCACCGTGCCTACCCAATTCTCCAGAAATATTCTTACTGGAATATATAATCTATGTCAGGCGTAGTATACGTCGTATTGCGTATTGCGATCCAGTATCTGATGATCACATGCTAGGCCTGGGGCTGGAGAAGTGTCTGCCCCGTACGAAGCATAAATCAGATATCAAGCAACTAGTCTCTTTGAATCGGATAATCATGACCTTGTCATATTATCACGATGGTTGCAACACTATAGAGAACTAGTTCCGAATCCCTGCGTGATCATCATCTCCATATGTCTGAAGTGATACTCCCATCTTGACATCACATCCAATACACTACGATTCTCAATAAACCTAGAAGAGGCGCACACAGAACCTGTTAAAGCCATGGACGACCAAAACGAAAGTTTACTGATTGTCGCAAGTACTAGCGATGCAAGTCTCAGGTTAAGACCAAATACACCTACCCTGAAGCGGACTCCCATAGACACATATACATACTACCAATGTGATTCCGCGGGGTCTATCCAGAGCGAAGCTGTTTTCCGTACCATCGGTAAAACACAACCTCCTATCGCACTTGCATAAGTATCCAATACTTAAACATATGAGAACTGTGCCGTTATGCCCTCACAACGCGCACAAGTGCAATACTAGTCTATTTCGTATTATCGATGTCCAGTCTCGATAATACTACGACTAGGGATATTTAATGATTAAACCTTTATGGATTGATATTGTCTCATATCATCTCAATCCGGAACTAATCATATGGACTTTTACCATTTATATATATCAAAGTAATTAAATTACAAAACGGTAAAAGGCAATTTCATTACTACATAGTTAATTTCGTACAAAAACACAATGCCTTTTACAAACAGTGACGCTATGGGTCATAACTGTCCAACACCTCCACACTTTGATGCCATGTATGTCAGAAATATTTCTTGGTCTGACCTCTAGATGTTCGTTGGGTGTAGACCAATGTACTCGATAATCAAGTACTTATCAAGATAGGATCCGTCGGCCTGTATATGTACCGTAAGAGGTTTAGGTGTCCATGTGAGTAAGTCATGATTCTTAAGACTTTGGCCGAAGCCGATCATATAGGGTGGATCACATCAGTTGTAAAGAATCGTGGACATGTCAACATGAGATGTGCACCTCGAAAACTTGACGGTGTATTCTATGTTTTCTAAGAACAACTCGGATAGCCTACGACGAAGGGATTTATAAACATATATGATGACCTTGACTTGTTGTTCAGAAAGGTCGTTTGTGTTCTTCGCGAATTCGGAGGTGGCCGAATTGCATACATATTAGCTAGGCTTATATGACGAATGTGTCTGAACTTAGAGAGTCCCAATATGAAGTGTACTCATTGAGCACTTGGGTAGCCGATTATTTTTTATTAAAGATAATATTCAATATTATAATTATCAATTAAGATAATCAAGTGTTATTGGATAACATTGATTATTTACTTTGACCTAATTGAATTAATTGGATTAATTCAATATTTACACAATGACTTTATCGTAATTTCATAATTATCTCTACCGTTTGAGGATATTGTGGTAATTGTCAGTATGTAATTATAGGTGTTTTTGTCTTGATTTAATTGGATTAAATCAAAGTGGAAGACATGTAACTAATCCATTAATTAAACTTTGTCTTGATTTAATTGGATTAAATCAAAGTGGTAAAAATAATGGAGATTAGTCACACATAATTATACATATTTGGACAAATTAGATTAAGCCCACATAAAAGTTGATTAGAACTTTTATTAATTAAAAATTGCCTAAGTTTTGCTATAAATAGCAAGCTTCAGCAAATGTTTTAATCAAATTTAAGAAAGCTAAATACAAGCAAGAATTAGAGAAATTAGCCTAAATTAGAGAAGTGTTTAAAGAACCTTTGTGAGATCTCTACAACATTTCAATTAGGAGAAATCAAGATTCGATCTTGGAGTGAAGCTTGCTAGCATTGGAATCAAGATTGAATCTTGGAGTCAAGCTTGCTAACTTTGTATTTTCTCCAAAACATTTCGACAAGGAGAAGTAGATTGGATATTTGAATCAACCTTGCTAGGTAAGTTTAATCTTCTCCAAAAGCTATATTATTCATTAGTGAGTTATTTATTAGTGAGACATATAATGATGAATTATATATTATATACATAATGTTGAAATTAGGCTAATTAATTGTGTTAGGATGTTTTGGAAGTATAAACACAATATGCTTGTAATTGGGTCAAAATATTTATGTTAGACATAGAGATAAAATTAGAGTTTGGAACTCTCGATAATAGCTTAGAGCTAAGGCTACCATTCTAGAATCACTTGACCACCTTTGAGTGACCTAGAATTGTCCATGAGTCATTTCATAGTGTGATTCTAATTTGATTTATGTTTTGCATTCAAAATTTACTCAAGTTCGTATTTAAAATTAATTTTATATTTTTGTAAAAATATTTGATATTTGGAAAAATTTTGATTTTTATTCTATAACATGTGTTGATGTTGTTTTTAATGTTTAAAATTAATTTTGGGTGTTTTTGAAGTGTTTAGGGAATATCATAAGAAATTAGGATAAAATACCCTAATTTCTTCAGCTCTCTGGAAAGAGAGTTGAAGGTAATGCTAATTTTTTTTTAATATATATATATATATATATATATATATATATATATATATTTTGATAACAGCATGAAAGTGTACTTTGAACATGCTAATTCGGCTTGATTATCTTGTGTTTAATCTTAATTATAGTTTATTTTATGCTTTGTTATTAGGAAGCAATGAAACATGAATCTTGGAGCAATTGTACATGTTTCGGGACCTTGCGGACGTATCAGAAGCACGTGGGAAGAGCTGAATCGCAGAATCGGCGAAACCGAAAAATTGGCCACGTGTCGCGACGAGCAATGGCCACGCGACGCGACACAGAAGCGTATTCCATGGTTTTTGCTTAGTTCGTTTTTTTTTATACAAATAAGGCCTCCAGGAATTCTCTATATAAGCCCAAGCTCGTCCAAAACCCTAAGAGGAGAGAAAAGAGGGGAGAAAGAGAGAAGAAACACACAACAAAGAGCTACAAACACAAATTTGAGAGAGAATAACAAAGAAGATTCAACCCTGACAGGATGTCTCTCCGATTTATCAAGGTTATGTCTCTTTTCTATATGGAGAACTAATCTCCTAGGCAAAGCGAAGGTTGAAATCTTGTATTTAGACTCTTATATTCATGTTGTTGATTCATAAATACTATTTAACGTTTAATACAATTGATGTTTATTATTTTTTATTATTCTACGATTTATGAATCCAGAAACTGTGTTTATTCAACTTGCATATGTAGGAAACGACTTTCCTCAGTGCAGTGGAAGTTGCTTGTGGTGGCACCGGGTCCGGTATGGATCTTTAAAATTTTCCTTGCCTTCTACCTTTGTTGTAGTAGCCGAAATCAATTCTTTGGTGTCTAACGCTTGGATCAACCACTCGATCTTCCGAACTATGACTCGAAACCAACAAACCGAAGTGTGGGCTTCACTCACAAAGATTAAACCTCTAAACTATTTAGAGATTTAGGATGTCACAATGGTGTTTGGCTTTTTGGAATTTCAAACACTCTCACAACACTTGTGAATGTTTGAAGTCTCTCTATTTTCTCTCAAATCTTTCTCACAATAATTGTGTGAATGAATGCAAAGTGTTAACCTTAGAAGTGAGAGAAATGGTAGAGTTTATATTCTCTAACACAAGCCAACTAACCTTGTCATTAAACATCTAATGCTTTCTTGCAATGGCCAACACAAAAATGTGAATGCCATACCAAAGCATAAGAAATGTTAAGCTAAAGACAATGGCTCTGTCATCAAGCATTCAATGCTTTCTTTCAATGAAAAACATATAAATATGGAGGCCATACTAAAGCATAAAATGCATTAGCTAATGACAAAACTATTTGGTGTATTCAAGCCACCTAATAGATATAATTGCTTGGATGACATGGTAAGCCATATGACTTTGTCTCTAATGGTAAATAAAAATCAATTTCTTAATAATTATTTATTTTACCTTCA
>SKCR01011077.1:0-22009 GCA_019454045.1 Zanthoxylum bungeanum | reverse complement strand
GGAGGATGTTTACAACATCCTGGCGATTTTATATAACCGACAAACAAGGTTTGCAGGTTATTCGATCCATGTTTGGATCAATGCAAACATAAGGTTCTTGGAAACTGTCGTTTTGAAATAATCATAATGGTTATGATTTGACTCAAAACGAAATAATTCTTGTGTATATAAGGAGGTTAGTGGGAGATTGCACTAACAGTGAAATTCCCATAAAGCAATTGGTGAAAGCTTGGCTTTCATAAATATTCTTTCATAGAAATTCTCCGTAGAATTCTGGGGAGTAACAACCTTTATTCAAGGAATAAAGATCTACTGGGATAGATTTGGAGTTTTTTAACACTCTCTGGGAAATTGTACATTTAAATGTACTTGATAGGGTGTCTCATACGCTTCGAGCATATGGAGTCACGATCAAGTTAATCCAAGTGATAGTCACTGGATTAAAGATTCAGAACATCTGTTAGTATCGGAGAGAACTAAATATGCTGTCTTAAACTATGGAGAAGGAGAACTTGAAGTGACTGGGATCACCACTGCAAGTTTCCAAACAATTAAATACTGCGGTACTATAAAGTTTGAATAACGGGACAGTGAGCTGGAAATCTTCCAAGCAAGATAACTGTTGCCGAATAAACAACAAATGCGGATTATTGCTGCAGCTGAGGCAGCAATAGAAGCCATTTGGATCAAAATAAATCTAATTAGATTAGATATAGTTCTGTTAGCAGCTGAGCTAGGCGTCAGCACAAGCTAAGGAATTAAAGGTCTCATCGACGATCCAGATATATACTTCTATATCATCTGATTCGTTCGGATCATACATCGTGGCGATGTGATGATCGTAAAATCGCGTCAACGATAATCAAACAAATCCGCTGACGAAACCTTTCCTCAGCAATTTGAGCGAACCTTACATAGTTCGGGTGTAGGACACTCGAGTGACTAGCTATGTGCCAAGTGGGAGACTGTTGGATAATATGACCCATAGCGTCACTATTTGCACAGATCATTGTGTTGCTGTAGCAAATTAACTATGTAACAAGGAAATTGCACTCTCGTCATTTGTGATTAGATCACCATAGATATATAAATGAAGAGAGGTCCCTATGATTAGTTCCTGGATTGAGATGATATGAGACAATATCAGTCCACAAAGGATTAATCATTAAATATCCCTAGCCGTAGTATTATCGAGACTGGACATCGATAATGCGGAATAGGCTAGTATTGCACTTGTGCGCGTTGTGAGGGCACAACGGCATAGTTCTCATATATATAAGTATTGGATACCTGTGCAAGTGCGATAGGAGGTCGTGTTTCACCGATGGTACGGGAAACAGCTTCGCTCTGGATAGACCCTTCGGAATCCCATTGGTATTATGACTAGGTGTCTATGGGAGGCCGAAATCAAGGTAGGTGTGTATAGTCTTAACCAGAGACTTACATCGCTAATACTTACGACAATCGGTAAACTTGGTTTTGGTGGTGGGGGATCTTAACTGGTTCTGTGTTCACCTCTTCTGGGTTTATCAGAGAATCGTAGTGTATTGGATGTGATGTCAAGACGGAAGTGTCACTCCAGTCATAATGGAGATGATGTCACGCAGGATACGGTATTAGTGCTCTTAAGTGATGCGCATCCAATCGTGATATTATGACCAGGTCATGAATATCCGATTATAGAGACTAGTTACCAGACATCCGATATGTGTTTCGGACGGGGCAGACACTTATCCAGCCCCAGCCCTAGCACGTGACTATCCGATACTCGATACTGGGCCTATATGCACAATACATTAGTATACTACGCTTGATACAGATCTAGATATTCTTTGATGAATATGTCCGGAGAACTTGGGAAGACTTGGTGCTTTGCTAAGAGTCGACCTTGTCTCGTAAATCGGTAGAACGTAGTACTTGGTACGTACGTGATTCGGATACTCGACGACCGTATTTACTGCCAGATTATCCGGGGATCTCATGGGTCGCTTCCCGATAATCCACCGATGACGCACAACTCGCACTCTTGAATAATCTGGGATTATAATAGAAGAGAGAGAAAAGTAATATAGGATTAATTACGGAGATATTTTATCTAGGATAAAATATCGTCTAGAGAGAGATAACGATTAATTTGAAATTAATCGGTAAAATAATATATTCGATATATTATACGAAATTAGATTTCGACGCGGAATTAAAATTAGATTTTATTCGGGCAAACGAGTTAATTTAGAATTAATTCGTTAGCGACGTAAATAATAATTTCGCTAGCCGCAATTATTCGATTGAATTAACGTCGCGACGTAAGCTCGGTATTTCGGAAATATCGAACCCGAACGCGTGAGTGCACGTGGGCCCACTTTCATTTGAAACTTGTGGGGCCCACATGACAACATGTCATTCTAATGCATTGCATGTAGATAGTGTACAATGCACTCAATGTTTATTGCATGGAAATTGAGTGTTTGACACTCTAAGCATTGCATGTTTTGTGTCATAAATTTATTATTAATTTAATAAATATTATGGCATAAATATAAATTGATTTTTGGTAAATCATTTTCAACAAAAACACAATTCAATCTCTCTCAAACTCTCTCTTCTCCTCACGCCAAAACACATTCTGCTCACTGTTTTTGACTTGTTTTGGGCGTGACTTTAGGGGAGCAAGGGTTGGGTTTTCATGGTGAAAACCGCAAGTGCTAGCACACTACGAGTCTTGCGAAGGTGGTAGGGAGGTTCGACCATGAGACGGGATCCATCCGACGTAGCTAGGAGCTCCGTTTCTTCACTTAAATTTCTGTTTTGCAGGGCAGTGGACTGGTTGCAGTGGCGTGAGCAAGGCAGTACGTTTTTGGCCTTGATTCGTCTTCAAATCGACATAACCGATCAATGTGAGTATTCCGCTACCTCCGTTGATGTATTCACGCATTATTTCATGTCTTGATTTGATCTTGGGAACTTAGAATAAACCAACAACTTTGGCCAACAACCCCTGCCAATCTCGGATCTTGAGTAAGAATCACTCAATGGAAGGAAAATAAACGCTTGATATTTAACGAGGGTTTTTTGCGTGCAAATTGGCAACCAATTTATTATCTTTGTTAAGGTCTCATCATCATACACCTTTAAACATGCATTCTAAAGACATAATAAAGCGCATATGATAAAATAATAATGATATGCAGATGGATATTTTACACATTGATCCTAGATCAAATCTCTCACTTTCTCTCTCCCGCTAACACAAATATTTCTTCTACCCGTTACACTACACTTCTAAAGAAACCTCATTTACATTGAGGGGAATAGGTGAGAAGAGAATACAAAGAAATAAGAGATAAGGCTGGACACGCAGGTCCAATTTAATAAATCAAATTTATTACAACAATTTCTAAAAATCGCCCCACCCGGCTAATATCCATCCGATATACATTATTCATACAAGCATGTTATCAATCAATCTAATCCAATTAATTAATCTTGATAATTAGTGATCATCCAATGTTCAAACAAAGATTTGATTTTGTTCGAGTCAAACTCGTATTGCGAACACGTACTCAAAGTACGATTTCTACTAATTAAATTAAATTACATGATTAAATCCAATTAATACGTATTTAATTCTAATTCATTATTTAATTCCAAATTAAATATTACACTTTATAAAATAAACCTTTACGACTTAAATTCCAAATTTAATCGTTACGGGTCTCAAAGCCCGATTAATATCCAATATTAATTTAATTAAAGTCCAATGGGCTTTTAATTAATTTCTTGAGGCGTTGACTTTTGGTCAACTCGGGTCAAACCCGCAACCAAAGTCCAATCCGGGAGTTACCCCATAAGCCCATAAATTAATTTAGGCCCATTAGGCCCAATTAAACGTTAAAGGTTCATTAGTCGCATTTGGGCCTTTTGAAGCGGTTTTGGGCCTAATTGGATCCAACCAATTTTGGCCTAAACCAACTTTGTAAAACAAAGTCCAATAAACCCAATAACAACTTTGAAAGCCCAAATCCAATTTTAAGCCCAATAATTTAATTCCAAAATTCCAAATTTTCCAATTAAATTACCTAAAGTGTATAGCATTATTAATTGCCCAAATCAAAGTTTCCAAAACATCAAATTTGTCCAATTAATGATGCTTAACATCAATTAATCATGTCCAACATAATTAAATCAAAATCAAACCCAATTTCATGCTTCAAGTGTCTTGGCCAAAGAGGGAAATTATGCCCAAATCAAATTCAATCCAATTGAACCAAATTAAACATAAATTCAACATCCCCAAATGATTTGCAAGTCATCCAATGAACAAAAAATCGAAAAACCAAGACAATTTTAGGGATCATATTTTCGGCCATCACAAGCAAATTGGGGAAAATTGTTCCAAACACTTTTCATCAAATTGATCTAATCAATCATCAATAAAACAACATTCAAGCATTCTAAATCATCCAATTTCATTAAACATGCTCAAAATCAAGTTTACCCAAATTTGTCATGCCCAAAATTTAGGGAAAAATGGATCCAACCAAATTTCATGAAATTGATTATGCACAACATCAATTCAACCTCATTCAAGCATACTATACTAAACAATTTAATCATTTGATGCTCAAATTGAGTTTACCCAAATTAAAGTTTTGGCCAACATTAAGCAAATTGGGGAAAATCAATCCAATTAATTTTTCATCAATTGATTACATATAACTCTAATTTATTCATATACAAGCATTCTTAAACAAACAATTTGTTAAAATCATGCTTAAATCAAAAAGCCCTAAATTTGCTCAAGAACCCTAATTCGTTTTATGCAACCAATAGCTCAAGATACCATTGTTGAGTTTCAATCAAGTCCCAAGGATCATAAATCATGCATAAACGAGTTGAATACACAAAGGAGTAAGGCGGAAACATACTCACAATGATTGGTTTGGATGCTACGAAGAACAAGCCACTTCATGCTTCTCCAAAACGCGGCAGTGGCGTCTTGTACTGCAGTGGAGTGCTCGGTTTTGCCTCTTTGAACCTCAAAAATTCGGCCATGGATGAACACCATTGAAGCTCCAAGCTTCAAGCTTCCAAAAGGAATTCCAAGCTCATAAATTCGTTTCCCTATCACCATAATATAACCCATGTGTGTGCTAGCACTACTCTTCTTCATTTGCTTCTCAAAATTTCGGTCAACCAGAAATTTTTGGAGAAGAAATCGGCAGTGAAGCCGTGAATGAGAGGGAGAAGAAAAGAGATGGAAAAGAAGAAGACCATATGTCTTGAATGTGAGAGAGAGAAGATAAAGCTTTATTATATATGTTTATTATATTTACCAAGTAAATTAAATAAAACATATATATTACTTTAATTCAAAAGTCAAAAAGTAAAAAGCAAATGTTGCTTTTTCAACTTCTACATCAATCACTCAAATCAAGTGACAACATGTCATATCACTCAAAGTGACATTTGATTTGACGCTTGATGTGACTAGCGATTTGACGCACGATTTGACTTGCGTGCCGCACTCGAATTCGAAATGCGAATGAGCTCGCAAATAATCCCGGGCTCGGGTTCGCTAATTCCAAATTAACGAATTTTCCGTCGCGTCGTAATTAAATGATTACGCCTAGCGAAATCACTATTCACGTCACTAACGAATTAATTCTAAATTAATTCGTTCGCCCGAATTAAAATCTAATTTTAATTCTGCGTCGAAATCCAATTTCTAATAATATATCAAATATATTATTTATCGATTAATTCCAAATTAATCGTTCTCTCTTTTAATTAATATTTTATCCCAGATAAAATATCTCCGCAATTAATCCCAGATTAATTTTCTCTCTCTTCTAATTAATCCTAGATTAATTAAGTGCGAGTTATACATCATCGGTGAATCTTCAGGAAGCGACCCATGAGATCTCCAGATATGTTGGCAGTAAATACGGTCGTCGGATTATCCGAACACGTAAGTACCTCGTACTACGTTTATACCGATTTACAAGACAAGGTTGGCTTCTAGAAAAGCGCCATGCCTACCCAATTCTCCAAAAATATTCTGACAGGAATATATAGATCTGTATCAAGCGTAGTATACCGTAGTATTGTGTATATCGGCCCAGTATCGGATAGTCACGTGCTAGGGCTGAGGCTGGATAAGTGTCTGCCCCGTCCGAAGCACATGTCGGATGTCTGGTAACTAGTCTCTATAATCAGATATTCATGACCTGGTCATAATATCATGATTGGATGCGCATCACTCAAGAGCACTAGTACCGTATCCTGCGTGACATCATCTCCACTATGACTGAAGTGATACTTCCGTCTTGACATCACACCCAATACACTACGACTCTCTGATAAACCCAGAAGTGGTGTACGCAGAACCGGTTAAAGCCCTGTACCACCAAGACCAAAGTCTATCGATTATCGTAAGTATTAGCGATGTAAGTCTCAGGTTAAGACTTTACACACCTACCTTGATTTCGGCCTCCCATAGACACATAGTCATAATACCAATGGGATTCCGAGGGGTCTATCCAGAGCGAAGCTGTTTCCCGTACCATCGGTGAAACACGACCTCCTATCGAACTTGCATAAGTATCCAATACTTATATATATGAGAACTATGCCGTTGTGCCCTCACAACGCACACAAGTGCAATACTAGCCTATTCCGCATTATCGATGTCCTATCTCGATAATACTCCGACTAGGGATATTTAATGATTAATCCTTCGTGGACTGATACTGTCTCATATCATTCTCAATCCAGGAACTAATCATAGGGACCTCTCTTCATTTATATATCTATGGTGATCTAATCACAAATGATGAGAGTGCAATTTCCTTGTCACATAGTTAATTTGTACAACAACACCGTGATCTGTACAAATAGTGACGCTATGGGTCATATTATCCAACAAAAACCTTATTAATTAGGGATTTTCCGCAAATGTCATACACCCAAAATTTAATCAAATTAATTAAAACACGCATGTATTAAGAAGAGACAAGATCAAATATTATATTTAAAGGGCTAATCATATTATGGGCCTAGAATCAGACTCGCTCTGATACCATTTTTGTAGGGGTTTTAAGGGGTATTACCAAGTAACACAGAAATTTTCCGATTTCAAAATTTTTGTCTTGGTTATTTAAAATAAACTTATTTATTTTAATTACACAATACTTAAAATATGAAAATTTTACCTAAGAAATCAAATTTCTTGTAATTATCGAATTGCCCCAATAGTTTGCAAATTGATAATTTTAGTCCTCAAATTATCAAATACAATTTTAAATGATTCCAAATTAGTACTAAAGTGATTTTAATATGTCCTACACATCAAAATACAAATTGCAACTCAAAACCCCCAAATTTACCAAATTGTCGAGAGCCTCACAAAGTTTACAATTTGTGCATTTTGGACTAAAGTTGTTGAAAACAAGTTAAGATCAAATCCAATCAACCCAAAAGTAAACATGCATCATATAAACATCATAAAACATTACATATATGAAATGCCCCAAATTTGGACAGGGTATAAACCCTAATTTTATAATTTCATCAATATGAACAAACTACATCAAATTAATCAAATCCAATGTTTCAATCAAATCTCTACCACACCAAACAAGTCTCACCACTTTGAAATAACTCTAGAACAATTCTAGGTCATCAAGGAGTGTCCTAACAACTCTAGAATGGCAACTAGATCATCAAATGACTATATGAATGCTTAATAACACCTTATAAGCTTCCTTTGAATATCATACATGCATACACCCATCATCAAACTTCCAACCATCAAAAACATAAAGAAGAAAGAGTAGAAAAAACTTAAGAACATTCTATGAGATAGCCAAGAACAAGAGGAACATTTTTCATTCTTATAGAAAGTTGGAAAAACTTACTTTAAACCAAGCTTTCTTGAATTCTTTGTTGGTTTCTTCTCTTTTCCTCTCAAACCCTTTTATTTATGTTTATGGAGGTTTTGAAAAAAGGTTGAAGCAAATGAAAAAAATTAACACTTTAAATATCTAGGTCTCTCAAACCCTTTTATTTATGTTTATGGAGGCTTTGAAAAAAGGTTGAAGCAAATGAAAAAAATTAACACTTTAAATATCTAGGTCATGGCCGAATTTCAAGGGAAAATATCTAAAAGATTTTTGTAATTTTAAAACCAATTTTAAAGAATACAAAATCAGTTTGATAACATTTTCCTTAAATCAAAAGTCAACAATTTACACTTTTAATCATTTCCTAACTTTATAATAAGTTAGATATTTATATTTTAATTATTTAACAGTTAAATAATTAATAAATTGGGTAGAGACCGCTGATATTTTAGTAGGTAAATTAAAGCCTCAGGCAGCGAAAGAATTATCTTATGCTCCGGAAGATAGATTATTGCGGGCCATACTTGGCATTCAAGTCTCCACTTCAAAGGAAACTTGGATGATCATAATACTTCCCAAAAATCGAAATTCTTGATCAATGGAGGAAGAATATCACCATTTTTTAAATACAAATATCTCAAATATATGTATTATATTTACTTTAAATATCTCAAATACATATATTAATGATATATATCAAATATCATAATTTGACAATAATTAATGTCTATTTAATAATATCATATTAAATATAAATACACATTAATTAGGAAATGACAGTTCGGTCCCTAATGCATGTATCTTTCGTTTAACCGTTAAATGATTTATAAATAATCACCATTATTCAGAAAAGTTGCCATAGTACTCTACAAGGTATATTTCATTAGTGAGACTTACTAGATTCAGGCATATCCGTCACGAAATCTAATTTCGTGTCCATAATTCACCCACCTGTAAATTATGATGAACATAGATAAACTCGCTGAATTAGACAGGTCGAGGTCATTGCATATGTTTAATTCCTCCATCCCAGGTATTCGGATATATCCCAGAGATATAGATGTAAACGTCAAAAATCTATAGGGACAACCCATCGACGTCTCTATTAGCAATCTCTAAAAGAACACTTATAACTTACTTCTAATATGTACCACGGGCCCATGGTTTTTATCTGATTGCTAATCATATATGGACTACCTATGCTCTATACACAGAACTGACGGATCTATGCTTGACATACAAATGATATTCTGAGGATCTATCTACACCCAACAAACAAACGGAGTTCTGATCTAAATGGATCGGTGACGTGACTGCCATCTAAGTGTGAAGGATGTATCATATACCCACAGTGGTATCTCAAGTCAAAGAATCACAAATGCTACTCAACCCGAGAAGATTCTTACTGACGTTGGTGTAGAATCTATTAAGAATCTTCAGTGAGTCATTCAATGTGTATCCACTGTAAACACCTACACGTCTATACGAGTCTCCAAGACTCAAGGTTCATTGAGAAACCATTGGAATCATATATTCCAGTATACGACATGTACCAGTCTCAACATGTTTACTTTACTGACCAACTAGTATAAACCTTGACCATGAACAGTCTAAGAATGACAACGTCATGATACAACTCAATGTCAGTTGCGACGCTTTTGCAACTATATCATAACTAATCATTCTAAGGTCAATCACGTCTTTACTATTTAAGAGATATATTATATTATGAAAGCTATTTATTTTATTCATAATAAAACATTTACAAGGAAATGAAATAGGAAATTGGCGCTCAGAGCACCAACCCTAACAATCAACGCATGTCTTTACCATACAACACATGAGTTTTGAATCTATGCCACATTAATTTTAATTTAATTATGCATAAGTCATATTGGATATGCATTGCATGTTTTAAATTAAAATTTTAATTTTGACCCAAGCATATTAATGACTTGATTGTCATAAATCTCTAATGATTAGGTGATTACTTTATTTTAATTAATCATATTAGTAATGTTTGAGAATTATTGGATGGTCCATCTTGTCAATACGGAGATGAATTGGCTGTTACTACTTATGCCTAAGACCGTCATTATTGTGAGGGTATAAGTTCTCGAAACTTAGGTCGTTCCGGTAAAACATTAGATGTAGTGTGATAAATTAACACAATCACCCAATACCGTCATTATTGTGAGAGTGTACATACGAAGCTCATTAGTGCACATTGATAAGTATACACCTGGAATACGTGTTAATCCAATACCGTCATATTATGAGGATAAGAAATGGTTTAGAACCAAACTATGAGTCACATGAATGTGATTGAACTTGGAAGTATACCTAATGAGTTTATGAAGGCTAAGACCGTCGATAGTGTGAGGCTGCAGTAAATGTCATGGGATACACTTCACGCTATGAAATTTTGATAGTCAAATTTATATTTTTCTGTTAATGGATATTACAGAATTACGGAAAGTAGTGGGAGGGCACTAGTAGATTTAAAATTCCATAATCGATTACTGTTTTTATTTTGAAATGAAAAATATTTTGCTAGTGTTTAATTGTTGTCTTGTAGATAGTTCCCGCAAATCCATCAACACTACTTTTGGATTCCAATAAACTAAAATGAGCCAAAAACTATTTCGAATAGGAAATGAACATTCGCCTTGTCTTGGAGTTCGAAAATTTAAGCTATGAAACTATCATCCATTGCCTGTTGAAATCAATCTAGACTCCACTCCTGAAGAGCAAGAAAGTTTTGAAAAATGGAAGGGTAATAACCTAAGGGTGAAATCCTACATTTTAGGATCGATGGTTCCAAATTTGCTCAGACAGTACATAAAGCTACCAGATGCTGGGAGCATTATGAGAACACTCAAGGAGTTGTTCGAGGAAAATCAATAAATAGAAATATATCAGAGCTCTAATGAATTATTCCATGCAACACTGAAGGTTAGATGAGCTGTCAGCATTAATGTTTTGAACATGATCGATCAAATCTGATACTTGTAAGGACAGTGTATTGTGATTGATGATCAGCTAGGCCATAATTTGATCTGTTTTCTTTGCCTAGTACTTATGTTGGATTTATGTTAAACTTCCATATGAATTAGATACAAGCCAGTTATGGAGAACTTCATAACATGTTATGCACGAAAAAGTATGATTTGAAGAAAGGCAATCCAATTTTGTACCTCCATGATGGAACAAGCTCTTCAAAGACTTCTAGGAAGTCTAAGAAAATCAAAATGGAAATAAAGAAGATTACAAAGAAAAACTACAAGAATAACAAAACTGCAAGACCGCATGTAGCTCGTGATGAATGTCTACATTGCAAGAAGTTTAGACAGCGGAAGAAAGACTATCTAGAGCTGAAAGGAAAGGTATGACCCTCAAGTACGCTTTGTATTTTTCCTATTATTGACATCTCATTAGCCGTAGTTGCAAATAGTGGATGGGTGTTAGACACCGCCAGTCCTACTCATATTTGCAATTCCATGCAGGTCATGAGGGTTAAAAGTGTTGGGAAGCGGCCGCGAGTGCGCAGCGGAAAATAAAAAATTATTATGCCGCTTTCCATTTGCCTAAGACCCATTTGTTTTGATTATTCTACAAGCCTAGGCATGTTACTATATATTCTAAGCATAAAACTTATAAAACATGCAAAGAACATAAACCTAAACATGCTAACTATCATAAGAACTCTAAATAAAATAAAGAAAGAAAAAGACTTACTTGAACCGGAGACTCCTCCAGTCCTCCCTCCAATCTACAAGCTTTTCTCGAACTCAGAAAGCTCTTCCACGTTCCAAAGAGCCACCCAAATGTGTGGCCTCCAAAGATGCATACACCAAAGCCAAAACTCAACTGCAAGACTACGCCTTGAGTGCACAGGTATTTTGCCCTTGGTGCTAGCCTAGGCAAATACCTCAAAACTTTTAACTCGAGGTTTCTCTAGTCAATTAGACTTAAGGATCCTCAAAATCAGTGGCTACTCTTAAACTTTAGAGTTCCTCACTTATATAAACCCAAGATATGAAAGGTTTTGGTGTAAAAATTTGTGAAGAATTCTTTGGGTTTATATAGTGCTCCAAAGACAACAAAATTAATCAAGAATCCGATGTGGGATAAAAGCTGATTTAATCTTAGCCATTGGATCTTAATTTAGTGGTTTAATGAGATTATAAAACCCTAATAAGAGTTTAGGCCGAATTGGAAATCAAAACAAATAACAACTTTTTTTACTATTCATGTTACTATTCACATTACTATTCACGTGAATAGTAATTTTTTTAAAATTCCAATTCCCAAAGTGCCCTCATCATCATTCACCAATCCCTAAGCCACTATGGAACCTTATAAATGATTTGTTCAATAATTAAACATATTGACCCATTTATGAACAATTCATTTATGAACAATTCATACAACAATCATATATGTTGTTATATTTGTACCGTGCACTGTTAACCATTGATTTCGACTTTGTTGTGTGTGACCTTTTGGGTTCCCCTCGAGTTGGACATGAAATGAATCGTGATAATTTAATCGAACATAAATTATCCTCCGATCAGATGGTCGTTCGATTTCAATGACCAAGGTTGACATCTAGCAACATGCCAAGGCCCCCAAATGAGAAAGAAAGATATATATACCCATTCTGTATGCGATTTACATAAGATACGGTCCCTCGCCTCATTGTATCCCCACCTATTGACCTAGGGTACGGAAAGTGTCTACCCATATGGTCAAAGGTATGATGTTGATAATGTCATGACTCGTGCTAACCCAAGAATCTCACATGATTCTTTTGCTGTGGCCACAGTCTCAAGTACTGATCACACATATCAACTCGCGAACTGGAATACTACTCTTATAAGAAAATATTATCCGAGAGAGTGGAGATTCTCTGTTGTATCTTTACAAACTTCATGTGTTTCAACAAATGACCCAATCATACCCTTATGACCGGATCTTTTGAACCAGAGAAGGAGAATGTAAAAGTTATTTGATCCACACATAAGATTGTAAAAATCTCAAGTCAAAGGACTAGTCATATAATCGATACATGAAAGTTCTCACAGACACATGGGATAAACACTCCATATGAAAACTTTCGACGGTCAGTTCGATAGACACGAGCAACTCATGCATCCATGTGATACACCAAGCGGACGGATCTCCGCTAGTAGCCTATGAGATCGGCTACCCCACTTAAGGGCGGATCATATCATCATACTAGTCTCTCCACTTTGTGAACGCCCAGATTATTCACAAAACTATGACTTGGAACATTTAAGAGTAATGATTCTCATAAGGCGTGGAAGCCATCGTCTTATTACTCCAAGGGCTTTATTACAGTGTTGATGATTCATATAAGTTATTTAAGACACGTATAATAAAGATTGCCATTTTATTAATTAATGAAAATATTACAAAAACATGTACATATAGCCCATCCACAAGTTGGGTATAGGGCATACCCCTAACAATCTCCCACTTGCACTATAGCCAACTAGTATGAATCTGGACATCATACTCTCAGGTGTTCCTAAAATGCTTTTGTTGAGTCATCCATTTAGTCAGAGAATCTGCAAGATTATCTTCTGTGGGTATTTTCTCTATAATAACTTATTTTCTCTCAACAATCTCCCTGATGAGATGAAACCGCCTAAGTACATGCTTGTTGGCTTGCATACATACCGAGGATGTATGCTGCTTCTCCCAAATCTTTCATGCAGAAATTATGAGATAACCATTGCTTGGTGGCTTGCATCATGGGAATATCATTCCCGATGATTAATATGTCATCGATATATAATACAAGAAATATAACAGCACTCCCACTAATTTTCCTGTAAACACAAGGCTCGTCTACATTTTTGATGAAGTCAAATTCTTTGATTGTCTCATCAAATCGTATATTCCAACTTCTGGAGGCTTGCTTGAGTCCATAAATGGATCGTTTAAGCTTGCATACTTCATTATGATCATACTTAGATGCAAACCCCTCAGGTTGTGTCATATAGACTTCCAAAATGAGGTTCCCATTAAGGAAAGCTGTTTTGACATCCATCTGCGAAATCTCTTAATCAAAGTGTGCAGCTAGTGCCAGTAAAATTCGAATGGACTTTATCATTGCAACTGGCGAGAATGTTTCATCATATAGTCAATTCCTTGGATTTGTCTATAACCTTTCGCCACCAACCTAGCCTTATAGGTTTGGATGTTGCCTTTTGCATCAGTTTTACGCTTGTAAATCCACTTGCAGCCTATGGGTTTTATCCCTTCAGGTGCATCTACCAAGTCCCAGACTTGATTCTGATACATAGAGTCTATTTCGGATTTCATGGCCTCAAGCCACTTGACTGAATCAATGTCACGCATTGCTTCGTCATAACTGGTGGGATCGTCATTATCAATGACCTAATCACGTTCCTCATCAATATGGAAACCATATCTTTTAGGCTCATGTCTTTCCATACCAGACCTTCTGAGTTCATAACCTTGTGGTTGTTCCGTCGCTGCCCTTTTGAGGGGCCTGGGGTTTAGTTCTATGTTAGTTTGTTCTTCTCGTACCTCATCGAGGTGAAGTCTACTCCCACTATATTTCTTGAGAAGGAATTCATTCTCTAGAAATTTAGCATTTCGTGAGACAAATGTTCTTTGTTCATTTGGGACGTAGAACACGTATGCTCTTGAGTTCAAGGCATATCCTACAAACTTACATTTAACTGCCCTATCATCGAATTTGTTAGTTTGTGTGAGCTTGGCATATGTGTTACATCCCCAAACTCTTAGATAACTAAGACTAGGACGTTTCCCAGACCATAACTTAGATAGTGTTTGACTAACAGTCTTGGAAGGAACTTGGTTTAGTAGTAGTGTTGCAGTTTCTAAAGCAATACCCCAAAATGAAAGAGGTAGATCCGTGCATGGCATCATTGATCAGACCATATCTAATAATATCTGATTTCTTCTTTCAGATACCTCATTATGCTGTGGAGTTCCCGGTGGAGTCCACTGGAAAACAATGGCATTTTCTCTCAAGTAATCTTGAAATTCGTTGCTTAAGTATTCACCACCTCGGTCAGACCTTAGTGACTTAATACTTTTATTAAGCTGGTTTTCTACTTCAGCCTTGAAGTCTTTAAATTTCTCAAAGGCTTCAGATTTGTACCGCATAAGGTACACATACCCATATCGCGAATGATCATCGATAAAGGTAATGAAGTAGGAGAATCCACCTCTATCAGTGACTGACATTGATCCGCATACATCAGAGTGTATAAGTTCTAATGTCTCCGCTGCACGCTGTCTTTTACCTTTAAAGGGTAATTTGGTCATTTTACCAAGTAAACAAGACTCACAAGTTCCATAAGGTTTATATTTGAAGGGTTTGAAATACCCATCCTTATGTAGCTTAGTTAATATTGTTTCATTGATATGACCTAAACGACTGTGCCATAGCAGTGATTCATTGAGATTATTCGAGTTAACGTTGTATATATTAGAGGTTGAACATTCTTTGTTAGTTTGTAAGACATAGATACCATTATTCAAAATACCATCTCCATATTTTATTTAATTGAAATAAATAGAACATTCATGACAACTTATTAGGCATGAAAAACCTTATTACATAAAGAAGAAATTGAAATGATGTTCTTTACTAGAGAAGATACATAAACACAATATTCTAAATCTAAAAATAAACCATTCGGCAAAACTAATGAATAAGTCCACACGCACAATGCAACCAGTTTTGCTCCATTACCCATGCGTAAGTCAACCTCCCCATGACAGAGTCTCATACTATTTCTCAGGCCCTGCACATTGTTACATAAGTGAGTCCCACAACCGGTGTCAAACACCCAAGTAGAAGGTTCAGAGTTTTGAGAATATAGTTCAATCATATACAACATACTTGAAGCATTGGGCTTCTTGGCCTCTTGGGCTTCCCTAGCTTCCTTGGCTTTCAAGGATCTACAGTCTTTTTTCCAATGACCATTCTTTCCACAAAAGAAATATTTCCCCTTTCCCTTTTTCTTCTCCACCTTACAATTGGGCTTTAGGTGATCTGAAGCCTTGGCCTTGCCCTTATTTTTCTTTGGGCCTCGTGGCTTCAGGTCTGTACCCATAAGCATGATAGAGGTTTCAAGCTTCGATTTCAAGTCATTTTCTGCTTGCTTTATCAGATTGTGCAATTATGCTAAAGTAGATTCTTTATCAGACAAATGAAACTACATAATAAAGTTAGAGAATTATTTTGGTAAGGATTGAAGAATTAGATCGTGACCTATCTCATTATCCATGATGAACCCGAGGTTGGCTAATTTTTCAATGTGGCCAATCATCTTAAGCACATGTGTAGGACACAGAAATCGGTGACGTTGTTCCAGGCTTGCGGCCTAGTTAGGAGTACGGAATAGCCCACGGGGGATTACACTGGAGAATAATAAAAATGGAGTCGCCACCCGGTGTGAACCGGGAAAATGATTTAAGGCCGCACTCACCCCTCGCAAGGGAAGACCTCAAACCATTGGGTTCAGAATGGTCCCTTACTTATGCCACTTGTAATGAAATGATTTATGCAATAACTTAACCGAATCTATGCAACACATATGCTCAAGAATAACTTAGATATAGTTCGCATTCATCAAAGTAAATCCTATGTCTGAGTTTGCATGTTTTAAAAGTAAGTCATTATAACGGCAAGCATATAATATCACACAATGAGCATATAAAAAATAAACAAATAATCATTTAAGCACAAACTTAAACTAAATTCCTAATGCGAAAGCAAAGAACTAAATCATGCATAAAGAAATAACATAATCATGCTTAAAATAAATGACATACTAGACTAAATCATGCTAAATAATCTACTAGACTAAATCATGCTCGAATACAAGGTTGGATGAAACGAAATAGGTGTGTCTCTTAAGTGGTACGTGGCATTGTAGCCCGAGTACAAACCGCACTACCGTCCATTCGGATTTTGCTACGAAATTTACGTCCAAGTTTCATCCGATATACCACAAGAGAGATCACATATTCCGTTCATCCGGAAATCACATCATGCACCAATCCAAAATACTCATATGAAATAAAGTACTAAAATAAATAATAATAGAGGATAATAAATAAAAGGGGTGCCCTCAGGTCTAACCTCTTAAGTCATCTTTCGGAAGGGCGTTACACGGCCGTCGGAAGGGTTGATGCTCCGTAACTCTCCCGGTTCACTGGTTCAATGTTTTTCCTTCGCTGTTTTGCTATTTAGGCTACTGTTTTTACTCCATTTTGCAGCTATTTTCGCTATATTTTCTGGTCACTGTTTTTGGTAATTTAGGCCACTGTTTTACAGGTTATTTGGGCTGGTTTGGGCTGCGGTTTTTGGACTATTTTGGGGGCAGTTTTTGGACTGTTTTAGTGCGGTTTCAGGGCTATTTGGGGGTGTTTTCCAGGGTGGTAAGATGCGGCAAACTGGGCAGTGCAGTGGGTGTGATTTGCGATAGTTTTTGTGTATGTAGGGACCGCAGTTCGCGTACAGTGAGGGCTGTGATATGCGGCTGTTTTTGAGTGTTTTATGCGTGTCGTTTGAGTGGTGATGTGTTGCTATTTGGGGCAGTGCAGTGGAGGAATTATGCGACTATAGATGGACTGGTTTTTTGGGTGTTTATACATGTAATTTGGAGTGGTGATATGCGACTGTGAAAGACAGTTGGGGGGGGTGGTGATATGAGGCTATATGGACTGGTTTTGATGGTGGTTTGTTGGATGGTAATTGGGGATTTTTCTGTGCTAGGCGTGAATGAGCTTTGATGTTTCTTGTGAATATTATGCGTGAATGCCAGAGGGTGCAGTAGGGGTGTTATGTGTGAAAGAAGACAAGGAAGGGACTATTTGCGTGAAGATGTGGGCGTGGAGTTGTCTGTGTTTTTGTGTGAGTGGACTGGTTTGATTATGAGTCGGCAGGTGGCTAGGCTTGAAGGTGAGGCTGATTTGTGGCTGAGTTGCCTGTTGTGTTGAGTTGAGTTGATTTTCTTGCGCCATACCCAGCGTCCTAAACCCCATACCTGAGGTGTCGTGGTTGCGTCTCCATACCTAGAGTGTCGCAGAGTTGATTTTTTTGTGCTATACCTGGCGTGCTAAACCCCATACCCGAGGTGTCGTGGTTGCGTCTCCTTACCTAGAGTGTCGCATAGTTGATTTTGTTGTGCCATACCCGGCGTGCTAAACCCATACCCGAGGTGTCGCGATTGCGTCTCCATACCTAGAGTGTCGCAGAGTGATATCTCCATACCCGGAGTTTCGTACCTGGCAAGCTAAACCCCATACCCGTGGTGTCGCGGTTGCGTCTCCATACCTAGAGTGTCGCAGTGATATCTCCATACCCGGAGTGCCGTACATGGCAAGCTAAACCCCATACCCGAGCTATCGAGGTTGCTTCTCCATACCTAGAGTGTCGCAGTGATATCTCCATACCCGGAGTGCCGTACCTGGCAAGCTAAACCCCATACCGAGGTATCGCAGTGATATCTCCATACCCGGAGTGCCATACCCGGAAAAACTGATGCTGATGTGTCTCCATACCCGGAGTGCCATACCGGTAAAACTGATACTGATGTTTGATATGGGCCTCGCCCCCAGAGTGCCATACCCGGCCAGACTAATACTGATAATGATGTGGGCCTCGCCCCCAGAGTGCCATACCCGGCCAGACTTGATACTGATAATGATGTGGGCCTCGCCCCCAGAGTGCCATACCCGGCAAGACTGGTACTAATGCTGATGTTTCATTTCAACATATTTTATTGCCTCTTCTAGAGATAATTCTGATAATTAGACATATTATTGTCCTCAACGAATGCTTCGCGTCGAAACCTGAGAACCTTCAAAGTACTCGATACACTCAACTCCGATCGTCTTAATAGGTAATCCAAACTAGACTCATAGTGTGTGTGTGCCAAGGCTCTTTCACAGCTTATTCCTTAAGTAAGCCAACTCGATGGTTTCATCTCGGAGAATCAGATCGGTGGGTCTAACCAACCTGGATGTCTTAATCACATTTTGTGATTACTTCGTCATACTCAACATGATATGGTCTTCTTCTTTTTTTCTTGTCTCTTTCTTTTCAATTTTGAACTTTCTTTTTCTTTTTCTTTTTTTTTCTTTCTTTTCTTTCTTTGACACACCTACCCTTTAAGGTAGCATTTCTCCTCATGGTGGTCCTAATACTCGCCCATGGGTAGCTTCACGCTTATCGGTTATAGGTGGTCTATTTTTCTTTTCTTTTCATTGCAGAGACTTTTTCTTTGTTTCCAACCATATCATATATCGTAGCATAAGTAAACCAGGATGGACATCCAGGCAAACGGTCATTCACTGATCCACCATCTCTTCAACTAGTCATCTTGTAGACCACTTAGGCTTCTATTTCTAAGATCCCGTAATCAAGTGCTCGCGAGTCTAGCTGAGATCAACCACTTAGAGTACCGGACGAGAGCATGTCTCGCACTTATCGTTTCTAAGGTTTCTCCCTACAACAAACAATGTCATCACCGGACATATGCCTAGCCATCAAAGACTTCTTTTTTTTTTCACTCATTCCATGGAATTCTTCCTTTCAACTGCTGATAATGTGGGCTTCGCCCCCTGAGATTCCTTCCTAAAACTGATACTGGCGTTGGCCTCAACCCTGGGACTCATCCCGGAAACTACATTGATATGGGGCCTCAACCCTGGGACTCATCCCTGAAACTAATACTGATTCAATTTTGAAACTGACTGTACTGTTTGTTGCTTCTGATTGGCTTATCTTTGCCGCTTTCTCTTTTTTCTTCTTCGAAATCTGTGAATACAAAACAAAACAAACACAAAAAAAGAATGCAAAATACGTTACGTGTATGCATGCGTGCATGAATGAGTTTCCTATCCCGTTAGGTCAGGTCTTCTGCCGGTGACTACTCGGTCTTCTTTTACTCAGGCAAAATACTGCTTCAATCTGTCCACGTTGATCGGCTCAATGAACTCATTTCCTTCCAAGTCTGACAGTCTCACTGCCCCATTTCCCATTACTTTCTGCACTATGTAGGGTCCCTTCCAGTTTGGTCTAAACTTTCCTCTCGGGTCTGTTGTCGACGGCTTCGACTGCTTAAGCACCAAATCACCTTTTCTGATCTTGGTATGACGCACTTTCTTATTGAATGCTCGAGCCAACCTCTTCTGGTATATCTGCATGTGATGCAAGGACTCCATCCTCTTCTCGTCCAGCAGTGCTAACTATTCAAACCTCTGCGAGTCCTATTCTCATTCAGGAAATTCTGCTTCTGTTAATACCCGCATGGACTGTATCTCAACTTCCACCGGTAGTACTGCTTCCATTCCATAGACCAAGGAGTAAGGCGTGGCTCATGTTGCTGTTCTCACAGACGTTCTGTACCCCCACAGGGCATATGATAGCTTATCAGCCCAATCTTTGTAATTCTCTGTCATCTTGGCTAAAATCATCTTTATCGTCTTGTTCGCAGCCTCGACTACCCCATTTACCTATGGCCGGTATGGCGATGACCTATGATGGCCTATTCCGTACTTCTGTAGCATCGCCTTCGTTTCTCCTTGAAACTGTACTCAATTATCCGTTACTACATGGTACGGCATACCATACTGACAAATGAGATTTCGAGCTATGAACTTTGCCATCTGCTTCGCTGTAACATTGCAGAATGATTCGACTTCCACCCCTGTTGAGAAGTAATATACTGCCACTATAATGAAGCAGTGTCCATTCGATGCGTTAGGTCAAATCTCTCCGATCATATCAATTCCCCATGCTGAGAAAGGCCACGGCTCTGACAACCCATACAAATCTGTATGCGGCAAATGATTCAAATTACCGTGCGCTTGACAAGCATGACAGTGCTTTACCAGCTTCACGCAGTCAGCTTCCATGGTTGACCAGTAGAAACCTTGTCTCACAATCTTGCGGGACAAATTCAACCCATTCATGTGCGGTCCACATACACCAGCATGTACTTCTTCCATTACCTTCTGAGCCTCTTCTTTTCTCAAACACTTCAGCTGAATACCATTTGATTGCCTCTTGTACAGTTCTCCTTTCAAACTTACATACTGAGAAGCCAACTTCTGAATGACTATTCTATCATTTCTGCTCGCTTCCTCTGGGAGTTCCCTATGTTCTAAGTACCGCTGGATATCATGATACCAAGGTTTTACATCGCTGACCTCTACTTCCAAGACTCTTTCTATCTCGTAAACAGGTCTACTCACTGTTGTCAGCACCAGTGGTCTCATCACCAATTTCTCCGGGTTTTCCCAAGTTACGGCTAGTGTGGCTAACGTGTCTGCCATTTTATTCTCTTCTCACGGAAAATGATGGAACTTACAATCGGGGAGGGCCTGTGACAGACTCCTGAGGTAGAACAAGTAAGGCTTCAACCGTCTTCTTTCAATTCCTATTCTCCTTCCATTTTTCGGATTACCAACATTGAGTCTCCGTAAACTTCAACACTCTTAGCTCTCAAGGCTATCAATGCATTCAATCCAAAGGCGCATGCCTCATACTCGACCATGTTGTTAGTCACTCCGAACGTAAACCTCTTGGCCATAGGCTAAATTTCTCCTTCATGGGTTACTATCACGATTCCAATTCCGGCTCCTTTGCAGTTCACTGCTCTGTCAAAGTACATTTTCCATCTTTGGACTGCTATAGCTTGGATTTCCTCATCGGGGAACTCAAACTTGTACTGATCCCCTTTAACGGGTTGCAATGCCAGGAACTCCGCCACGACTCGCCCTTTGATCACCTTAGAAGTGAGGTACTCGATATTAAATTTTTTCAGTAACACTAGCCATCAACCCAACTTCCCAACCAACGAGGGCAGCGAATGCAAGTACTTTAAAAGATTCTCCTTTGCTACTACTTAGATCTTGTAGGATTGGAAGTAATGGCACAATTTCCTGGACGCCCATACTACTGCCAAACAGATCTTCTCCACTTCCTGATAGTGGGCTTCATATGGAAGTAACTTCTTACTGAGGTAGTAGACTGCATGCTCTACTCCCTCTCATCTGCTTGT
>SKCR01011076.1:0-21950 GCA_019454045.1 Zanthoxylum bungeanum | reverse complement strand
TTTTGAATGAAGCTTCAAAGGCCTTTGAAGACTTTGGTATCTTTGTAATTTAGCCTTTAGGGGCATTGTTGTCTTTATGCCTTAGGGTTTCCTTTGTATCACTATTTAAGCTTTCTTTCTTTTTCATTTTAAAAACAATCAACAAAATTTATAAAACTCAAAAGCTTAAAGCTTTGGCTATGGCCGAATTCTTGTAAGGGAGGGATTCCCCTTTTCAAGTTTGAATCGACTTATCTAAAAAAAAAATACTTACCTTATCCAAAAAAAAAACTTAGTGGCGTCTCCATTGCTAGCAAAACACTACAAGGATTCATCTTAAAGGTTCTCAAGGGCAAGTTCTTTATGGGTCTTCTTCGTGGCCTTGGACGGGTTTTGTTTCCACAAAATCAAATTCGCGGTTCTTGGGGTTCTGTCCGTTGCTTGGGGTTTGCTTGGATTTCGAATCCAAGTGGGTTTCTTGTCATTTGGTATCTAGAGCTCAGGGTTCCAAGGTCTGATTTTTCCTATCTTTTCTTTTTGTTTGATTCTGTTTTTATTTTCGTTCTTGTTATTTTCGTTTCAGTTCTTGTTGGATCTTGTTTTTGTTTTCGTTTTTTTATTTCTGGATCTGATTTTGTTGTGTTTTGCATATCAGTTCATCTTCTATCATTTTCCAGTTTTGGGTTTTTGTTCTGTTTTTCATATCAGTTCGTCATATACTTTCGATTATTTAGCATATGTTGAAGAAATAAGCATGTTCTTTGGCGACTGTGTGTTGTTTCTAAAACCCTAGTGAAGTTTGAAATCTGACTCTGAATTCAGACCCTAAAACTTAGCCTTTGAATTCAGACCCTGAAATCAGACTCTGAAATCAGACTCTAAAAACTTAGCCTTTGAAATCTGACTATGAAATCAGACCCTAAAACTTAGTCTCTGAAATCAGACCCTGAAGATTAGCCTCTGAAAATCAGACTCTGAAATCAGACCCTGAAAAGTAACCTCTGAAATCAGACCCTGAAAAGTAACCTCTGAAACCAGACCCTGAAAATCAGCCTTTGAAATCATAACCAAAATCAACCTATGAAACCAGACCCTAAATCAGCCTTTGAAATCATAACCACAGTATCAGCATCTGACGTTATCAAAAAAAAAAGAGTAAAAAAGTGAAATTTTTTGGTTGAATTTAGTTTGTTCCATATTATCATTTAGGTACCCGTGGAGGGTATCCCATCAAAATTTCTATAGCGGTGCCAAATTTTCTCCCGAAATTGCATACGACCGTGAATTTCCATGCTTATTTTTTTTCCATTGTGCTAATTGTTCACTTCTTTATTCCAAATACTCTAGTTTAAGTATTATTGATTAAGTCTTCATCGTTGTTATTCCTGTTCGCATTTTGTTTCCACCTGTCCCATATATATTATTAGACCTTTGTGTTTCATGCTGGCTTGAGGACTACATTTGGTTTGTATTCTTGGATTGAGTGTGATTCACATTTGAAATGAGGACGAACTCAAGAGTGGTAAAAGGCAGTGATTGTGAGCACAATATCGGGTAAAAGCCAATAGAGTGCAAACACGAGTGGAGTGATATCATTCGAGTGTAAACACGTGAAATTGTGAGGATTTACATATTTGCTTTACTTTCTTGTTATTTCTAATCTGTTTGTTTAGTGTTGAGATGGCAGGTCTAACCATTGATGAAAAGCTTGAGGCTTTGGATAGGAAATTTACAGATATGATGGAGAACATGAATACTGCTTTGGAGAGATTGACCAAGAGTGTAGAGAGTATTCAAATTGGTAGCGGTCCCAGAGCACCACCACCCCAGCATATACCACCACCTCAGAATGTACCACCACCTCATAATGTGCCACCTCGACGTGTACCACCACAGTATGTACCACCAGATGAAGAGGAAGCTGAAAATGAGTTTGATGATTCTGATGGTCTTGATGATGTGGAGGAGAGATTTCAGCCTGGGCATGATATTAGGCCTAATATGAGGTTTGATAGGAGGAATGATATGAGGGATAGACGGTTTGATGATAGAAATGCATTTGATGCCAGAAGAGGGGATTATGATAGGAGGGAATATGGTAGACGAGGAGATGTAGATGGTGATCTAGGTAGCATCAAAATCAAGATACCAACATTCCATGGCAAGAATGATCCTGAAGCTTATTTAGAATGGGAAAAAAAATAGAATTGATTTTCAGCTGTCATCACTACTCAGACGAGAAGAAGATCAATCTGGCAGCAATTGAGTTTACCGATTATGCTATGATTTGGTGGGATCAGCTTGTCTCTACTCGGAGGAGAAATTATGAGAGACCGGTTCAGACATGGGTAAAACTTAGAGGTCTCATGAGAAAGAGATTTATACCTAGCCATTACTATAGGGAATTGTATCAGAAACTACAACATCTGTATCAGGGGACCAAGAGTGTTGAGGATTATTACACCGAGATGGAAGTTGCCATGATCAGGGCAAATGTAGTTGAGGATGCAGAAGCTACTATGGCACGGTTTCTAGGGGCCTTGAATAGAGAGATTGCAAACATGGTGGAGTTGCATCACTATGTTGATTTGGAGGATATGCTTCACATGGCTATCAAGGTAGAAAGGCAACTCAAGAAAATGTCAACTTCCAGATTTGGTACTCAGGCTACTTCTGCATGGAAGGGAAAATGGGTTCCGAATGAGAAGCGAGATGGAGGCTTTGACAAGCCTTGAGGCGAGTTCAGTGGAGGCTTTAATAAGCCTAGGGCCGAACCTAGTGCCAAGGGTAAAGAGGCTGCAGAACCGAGCAAAACTAGACCAAAACCTGATGGTGCAGCTGCTAGAACTAAGGATGTCAAGTGTTTCAAGTGTTTGGGCATGGGACACTATGCTTCACAATGTCCCAATAGGCGTACCTTAGTGATTGATAAGAAGAGTGGAGAGGTGTACTCTACCGATAGTGAGGTCGAGGAGGAGATGCAAGAGTTGGAGGATGCTAGTGACCATGAGAGAGCTGCATACCCGCTGAATAACTTATCTTTAGTTGTCAAGCGTGCTTTGAGTGCACATGTTGTAGAGGATGAGAGTGTGCAGCAGAGGGAGAACATATTCCATACTAAGTGCCGTGTGAATGGCAAGGGATGTAGTATGATCATAGATGGGGGCAGTTGTACTAATGTTGCTAGCACAGCTTTGATTGAGCGATTGGGGTTGAGTTGCTTGAGACACCCGAAGCCTTACAAGTTGCAGTGGTTAAACGATTGTGGGGAATAAGTGTGACAGAGCAGATATTGTTGAGCTTTACCATTGGGTCATACATAGATGATGTCCTATGTGATGTGATACCGATGCATGCATGACATATTCTTTTGGGCAGGCCGTGGCAGTTTGATAAGAATGTTATTCATGATGGTTTCAAGAACAAGTACTCTTTCCAGCATTAGGGAAAACCCATTACATTATACCCACTTACACCTGCACAAGTCCATGAAGATCAGGTTAAGTTGCAACTTGAACGTGACAAAGAGAGAGCGAAGGAAAACACCACCTTGGGTGAGACTAGTGAGAGTGGTGTATCAGGTGAGAAAAATAAGGCCAAGGCCGTGGGAGTTCCCAAGGGGAGTGTGTGTGAACGTGAGGGGGAAAAAAAGGAGAGTTAAAAAGAGTTTCTACATGGGTGAGGGTGAAGCGAGGAAAGCGTTCAAGGCTAGCAAGATCATGCTATTGTTAGTCTTTAAGGAGCCTCATATTTATTTTACTAACTCTGACCCTTTGCTTCATGTGTCTATTTCATCTCTTTTGCAGGATTACAGTGACGTACTGACAGAGGACATACCTAGTGGGCTTCCACCCATTAGAGGTATTGAGCACCGGATAGACTCCATACCTGGAGCAGTCATTCCTAACAGACCGGCTTATAAGAGAAATCCCGAGGAGACAAAGGAGCTATAAAGGCAAGTACGGGAGTTGATGGACAAGGGGTATGTAAGGGAAAGCATGAGTCCTTGTGCAGTACCAGTGCTTCTAGTTCCTAAGAAAGATGGGACGTGGCGTATGTGCGTTGATTGCCGAGCTATCAACAATATTACGGTAAAGTATCGTCACCCCATTCCTAGACTGGATGACATGTTGGATGAATTGCATGGTTCCAAAATTTTTAGTAAGATTGATTTAAAGAGTGGATACCATCAAATTCACATGAGAGAGGGAGATGAGTGGAAAACTGCATTTAAGACTAAGTATGGCTTGTATGAATGGTTAGTTATGCCATTTGGTCTTTCAAACGCACCTAGCACATTTATTTTTTTGGATAAGGTAAGTATTATAACCAAAAGAAAACTATACAAAGAGCAAAGGGGCATACCCCAGGCAAACTAGAGAGGACAAGCCCTCCTAGAAGAAAAGCCTATAGGCTACAAGCAAAGATCAACAGAAGATGTCAACGGGCAAGTGCCATGAAAGGTGAAGCCATTTATTGTCATAAGATGGTTTCACCTTACGTACAAAGCTAGCACGATTCCGAACATCAAAAACAATATCATAAAGAAGAGTAGAAACAGGCCGAAAAGGCATATCATGAGTGCGAGCATTCCTCTCCCTCCAAATATGGTAGACTGAAGCTGCAAAAGACAGACGAACCAGAAGGTGACATAAAGAGGCATCAGTGAACTGACATAACCACTCAACAGTCTGTCGCCAATCCCGACGACTCCAATCTAACCCACACAAAGCCAGCACAAACGACCAGACCCTCGAAGAGAAGATGCACTGGAAGAAAAGATGATCAATGTCCTCACTTGAACAACCACAAAGAATACAACGGGAGCAAGCAGAAATACCAAACCTCATCAAACTATCCTGGGTACAAAGGCCTCCCTGTATGCTAACTTTGATAAGTGCACTTTTTGTATGGATAGAATTGTTTTCCTTGGATTTTTTGTGAGTGCAGATGGCATCGAGGTCGATTTAGAAAATGTGAAGGCAATTCAGGATTGGCCAACACCAACAACAGTGACAGAAGTCAGAAGCTTCCATGGATTAGCAAGCTTCTACCGTAGATTTGTTAAAGACTTCAGTAGTATTGCAGCACCATTGACTGAAGTAGTGAAGAAGACTGTTGGCTTCAAATGGGGTGAAGAGCAGGAGCGTGCATTCCAAGATCTGAAAATGAAGTTGTGCAGTGCACCAGTCTTGGCACTACCCAACTTTGAGAAGACATTTGAGATTGAGTGTGACGCATCCGGGATAGGCATTGGAGCGGTTCTTATGCAAGAAAAACGACCAATAACTTACTTTAGTGAGAAGCTGAATAGAGCAGTTTTGAGGTACCCCACATATGACAAGGAGTTGTATGCACTAGTACGAGCCCTTGAGACTTAGCAGCATTATTTGTGGCCTTGAGAGTTTGTGATCCATACAGATCATGAATCATGAGTTTGTTGAGACATTTCCATATGTAATCCGCTACAAACAAGGTAAGGAAAACATTGTAGCCGATGCACTATCGCGAAGGTATGCTTTATTTACTTCATTGAGTGCAAGAATGCTTGGGTTTGAATTTATTAAAGAACTTTATGCTAGTGATATTGACGTTAGTACTATCTATGGTGCATGTGAAAAGTCTGCTTTTAGTAAATTCTACCAACATGATGGGTTTCTGTTTAGGGAGAATAGATTATGCATTCTTGTTTGTAGTATGTGTGAGTTGTTAGTGAGGGAAGCACATGTGGGAGGTTTAATGGGGCACTTTGGCATTGCCAAAACCTTAGGGGTATTGAGTGAACATTTTTATTGGCCTAAAATGCGGAGAGATATTGAGCGTTTGTGTGATAAATGCTTAACTTGTAAATAGGCTAAATCTAAGGTTATGCCTCATGGGTTGTATACACCATTGCCTATACCTAGTGAGCCATGGGTAGATGTATCGATGGACTTTATCTTGGGTTTACCTAGGACTAAGAATGGTAGAGATTCCATCTTTGTAGTGGTTGATAGGTTTAGTAAGATGGCACACTTTATAGCATGTCATAAAACTGATGATGCCACTAACATTGCTGACTTGTTCTTTAGAGAAGTAGTACGACTCCATGGGATTCCACGGAGTATAGTTTCAGATCGTGATGTCAAATTCCTTAGTCACTTTTGGAAAGTTTTATGGGGTAAGTTGGGAACTAAACTTTTGTATTCTACTACTTGCCACCCCCAAACTGATGGCCAGACCGAGGTTGTTAATAGGACTTTGACTCAGTTATTGCGTACTATTATTAATAAGAACTTAAAAACTTGGGAGGATTGTTTGCCTTTTGTTGAATTTGCATATAATCGTAGTATTCATTCCTCTACATCTTACTCACCATTTGAAATTGTTTATGGTTTTCAGCCACTAACTCCATTAGATTTGTTACCTTTGCCTGTTGATGAACATGCGGGGCTAGATGGAAAAAGGAAAGCCGATTTGGTGAAGCATATACATGAGAAAGCAAGAGAACAAATACAATGAAAGAATGAGCAATATGCCTCTCATGCTAATAAGGGAAGAAAACGTGTGGTATTTCAGCCTGGAGATTGGGTTTGGGTACACATGCGCAAGGAGAGATTTCCTGAACAACGTAAATCTAAGCTACAATCGAGAGGGGATGGTCCATTTCAAGTCTTGGAACGGATTAATGACAATGCATACAAGCTGGATTTACAAGGTAAGTATAATGTGTCTGCTACATTTAATGTTTCTGACTTAACTCCTTTTGATGCAGGTACAGATTCGAGGTCGAATCCTTTTCAAGAGGGAGAGGATGCCATGATCCAGGCCGACAACAAAGCAAAAGACCCATTACAAGTACCAGAAGGGCCAATTACGAGGCAGAGGACCAAAAGACTCAGTGAAGCAATGGCGGGATTAGTTCAGAGTTTTATGGCAGATTGCAACAAACAAATAGAGACGCATGTGGGCTTCAGTAGAGAGGGCCCAAAGCCATTTCACTTGGCCCAAATCAGTTTTGAATGAAGCTTCAAAGGCCTTTGAAGACTTGAAGACTTTGGTATCTTTGTAAATTAGCCTTTAGGGGCATTGTTGTCTTTATGCCTTTAGGGTTTCCTTTGTATCACTATTTAAGCTTTCTTTCTTTTTCATTTTAAAAATAATCAACGAAATTTATAAAACTCAAAAGCTTAAAGCTTTGGCTATGGCCGAATTCTTGTAAGGGAGGGATTCCCCTTTTCAAGTTTGAATCGACTTATCTAAGTTTTGGCAAACTTAGTGGCGGCTCCATTGCTAGCAAAACACTACAAGGATTCATCTTAAAGGTTCTCAAGGGCAAGTTCTTTGTGGGTCTTCTTCGTGGCCTTGGAAGGGTTTTGTTTCCACAAAATCAAATTCGCGGTTCTTGGGGTTCTGTCTATTGCTTGGGGTTTGCTTGGATTTCGAATCCAAGTGGGTTTCTTGTCACTTACATACGTAAACATACGCATATGGACATTAAATTAATCAATTATCTCATTTCATACTATATCTAAAACTCACAACTCAAGTCCCTTTCAATGCCTTTCAAAAGAATCGCATACACATATACCTGTCTTCACAAGAACTCCTGGTGCTAGTCAAGAATTCGGTCATAGCCAAAGCTTTAAGCTTTTGAGTTTTATAAATTTCGTTTATTGTTTTCTAAAATGAAAAAGAAAGAAAGCTTAAATAGTGATACAAAGGAAACCCTAAAGGTATAAAGACAAAAATGCCCCTAAAGGCTAAATGACAAAGATACCAAAGTCTTCAAGTCTTCAAAGGCCTTTGAAGCTTCATTCAAAACTGATTTGGGCCAAGTGAAGTGGCTTTGGGCCCTCTCTATTGAAGCACATATGCGTCTCTATTTGTTTGTTGTAATCGGCCATAAAACTCTGAACTAATCCCGCCATTGCTTCTCTGAGTCTTTTGGTCCTCTGTCTCGTAATTGGCCCTTCTGGTACTTGTAATGGGTCTTTTGCTTTGTTGTCGGCCTGGATCATGTCAGAATCAGATCAGATTCGACCTAGTGAGATTTATTGATATATCTTGTCTTGTTATTGTTGAATACATGCAATTAGTGTTGTTTCTATAGGTATTATTCTTATCAACTTTGCAAAAAATAAGAATTGACATCATTCATCTTGGTATTTACGTGAGCTTACTTGTTTGCATTCTTATGAAGTTAGCACAATCTTGTGAGTTTGAGTGAAAATAAAGAAAGATTGAGTGCATTATTGATGAATGTGAATGTGTAATTGATGAAACAAATCTGAATGCACCAAATTTGGTGATTGGAGTGAGTTGTATCATTTTCATCTTGCTGATTTGTGTTGTTAATGTTGAAGAATCAAGTGAAGCAAGGTTGAGTGCAACAAATTTGCACTAAATTCGTGTGTATCCAAGCAAGTATCACTTGCCACCTCTTGAAGTATTGTTATTATAACTGAAGAGGCAATAAATTCATCATTAGCTTGACATGGGAACTTGTGTGTAATCATTTGTTTTTAAGGTGCTTGAAGAGGCAAGTAGCTGCATCACTTAGTTGCTTGCATAAACTATTTACTTGGCTTGTAATTTGACTTGGCTGATTTCGAAATTGAGTTAGTTACATTGTAACTAGATCATTTATACTCATTTGCAAGTTGAAAGGTAGACATTACCACATTGCCGAATTGATTATATGAGTTACATTGTCATTTGAGTTGTATTTACATGTATTGCAAGTGCTAAGGATATAACTTGAAAATTACCGAATGTGGTAATCTCGTTATTTGCATTGTATTTCATTTGCTTTGTATACACTTTAAGTGTGAGAGACAAAAGAAAAGAGTGAAAAAAAAAGGAAAAAAAAAGAAAAGAAAAGAGTGAGACAAAAACAATAGCGAGTGATCACAAGATTGGCTAAGTGTCACATTGAGTGCTTTTTTGTTTGTTTGCGCATTTAGCTAACTCGTCTTTTTTCTTATTATGTTCACTCTAGCTTAAGTCTCTTTGATTGAGTCTTCGTGATTACTATTCTTATTCGTATCATTCCACCTGCACTATATACATTATTGGTTCTTTGTGTTTCTGCTAGCTTATGGACTACACCTTAGTTGACCATTCTGGGAATTGAGTTGATTTGTAATTGAATTGAGGAAGAACTCAATAGTGGTAAAAGGCAGTGATTGTGAGCACAGTATCGGGTAAAAGCCAATAGAGTGCAAACACGAGTGGAGTGATATCATTCGAGTGTAAACACATGAGATTGTGAGGATTTACATATTTGTTTTGCTTTTTATTATTTCTAATCTGTTTGTTTATTGTTGAGATGGCAGGTCCAAGTTTAACCATTGACGATAAGATCGAGGTTTTGGATACTTTCAGAAGTGATATCCAAGATATTATGAGTGATTATAGAAGATCTTATGAGAAATGGAAAATGACTTGGAAGGTAACTAAATATGCAGTGAATGAAGAGAGTACTCAACAACCAAAAGCTATTGAAGTTGTGTGTAATGAAGTGAGAAACACTTGTGATGTTGAGTGCATAGCGAATGAAAACACTTGTGAGGCCTTGAATGTTGTGAATTGTGTTATAAGTGACATGGTGAGTGAAAATGCTTGTGAGACCGTGAGCATTGAGGGAGTAAACACTTGTGAGGTAGTGTGCTTTGAGGTTGAAAAACATAGTGAAGCTGAGCAGGTGTGTGAGGAGGTCTTTGCAAGTATGGTTGAGATAGTGGCCATGAGTGATGATGAAGCTGTGAGAGCTGGTGAAAAGAAAGTAGATGTTTAAGCTTTTTCATAACATTTTCTCTATTGTTTATGCTTTTTCATCGCAGGTACAAGTGGTCAAGTATGATTCTTTTATATTTCAATATCATTGTCCAATTTATTTTGTCATAACTATCTATAATCCGGGTTCGGATTCGAGGACGAATCCATTTCAAGAGAGGGAGAATGACATGATCCAATGGACAACATTTGACATGAATGCAGTCACTAAAGGAACATTAGAGCCTTTGCAATTCCCAACAAGCCCAATCACACGCCAAAGAGCTAAGAAGATCACAGACGCAATAGCGGGGCCAGAGTTTGCATATAATAGATGCATGCATCCTTCTAGTTTTTACTTGCCTTATGAGATTGATTATGATTCTAATTCTTTAACTCCTATGGATTTATTATCTTTGATTGTTATTAAGCTTTGGGAGTATGAATGATAAGGGAAAGGCAGAGATGGTGAGGATAATAGGTTTCCAACGCATTGTGTTTGACCCCGACAATTGGGTGTGGCTTTATATGCAAGAGCAAAAGATCCAAGTTGCAACCAAGAGGAGACGGTCCATTTCAAGTCTTGGAGCGGATCAACGACAATACTTACAAGCTTGATCTTCCTGGTGAGTTTTGTGTTCCTGCAATGTTTAATGTTTTTGACTTATCTTATTTTTAATGCAGGTTCAGATTCGAGGTCGAATCCTTTTCAACAAGGAGGGAATGACATGAGTCCAACCACACCAGAGACATTACAGGATGCAGCTAACAACTTGGAGCCATCCAGTTGCCAACAGGTCCAATCACACACCAAAGAGCAAAGAAGATCAGAGAGGCCTTTGCGGAACTAGCTCAGAGCTATGTGACCAGTTACAGCAACCAAGTCAAATGCACACCAGAGACATATGGGCATAACCAGAGACGTCCCCAAGCTATTTCATTTGACCCAGATCAGCTCAGACTGAAGCATAGCAGAGCAGCTTCAACACCAGCACCCTTTTGACCCGATTTGACCTATTTTGGGACTATGTTGAATTCGGCCAAATGGGGGCATTTTTGTCATTTGTGCTCGACATGTTGGCTTTATTTATGATGTAATTAGCATGGTTGACTATGCCATTAGGCTTAATTATACTTAGATCTCTACTTAGCCGGAAGCACGTCAATTTACTATAGCATGTAAGCACCTCAATTAGCTTAAGTGAGATTAGCTTCTAATCTTTGTTTTAAGTTTATTTAGGTGCAAAAGGACCTTAATGGTCGTGGTTGAGGTGCTTGACTTAGGGCTTTTGGTAATTTTAGCTCTAGGGTCATTTTAGTCTTTTTACTCTCTTGTAACCCTTATTATATGACTCTTCTTTGTATTTTGGAGACAACCAACATAATATACAAAATTTGAAAGAGAAAAAAGCTTGAGATTTCCATGGCTATGGCCAAACCCTTGTTGAGGGAGATATTCCCCTTTTCAAGTTCAAATTGACTTATCTAAGCTTGGCAACTTAGTGGCGTCTCCATTGCTAGTAAAATACAATCTGATTTCATGCTTGTGGTTATCATGGACGCGAGTTTCATGGTGGTTAGGGGCTGATCTTGGTTGGGTTTTGTTCCTACAAAATCAGTATTCAAATTTCTTGGGGTTTTGAGAAAGATGCTTGGGGGTTTGCTTGGTTTCCAACCCAAGTGAGTTTCTTGTCAAATAGTCTGCATCCAGTCACGAGAGCACCCATTTATAACACATTTAGCCAAAATAGACGACCATATCTGAGAAGAAAATGAACACTTGAAGAAGAGATGATCTCTATCCTCCCCCGAATGACCACAAAGCACACACATAGAACAACCTGAAATGCGAAAAGCCATTAACTGATCCTGAGTATAAAGGCCTCCTTGAATCGTGAGCCAAAGCATAAAAGCATGTCTTGGAATGGCATTTGGAAAACAAACAATTCGGTACCAACTCACCCGATTACTTCTTACCCTCAACGCATCCCAAGCACTCCTGACCGAAAAAATACCTTTATGATCATCCTCCCACACCAGCACATCCTCCTTCATATCACAAGGAATAAAATCCAAAGGCATAGAACAAGCCAATTGGAGAAGATTGGCTGACCTCGCTGATGGCCAGCGCCAACAGTTACCATCAACAATAGCGGCCACCCTAGTCATCTTATCTAGTCCTGAATCATAAATGACTCTCTCTCCCAAGGTATCCACAATTGGTCCCATAGGGTGCCAATTATCATACCATAATAAAGCCTTCTCACCATTCCCAATCTGAAACCTCATCCTACGACGCCCAAAATTACGAAGGCCTAAAATTTTCCGCCAACTTCAAGAACAATCACTAGGACAAGTAACTTCCCAAAAACTACGCCCCCTCAACAAGTAAGAACGTACCTACGTAGACCAAGAGGATTCCTTACCCGAATTAAGAAACCATAAGTGCTTAGTAATAGCCGCCTTATTCCAATCCTCTAGCTTCTTGATCCCCAAACCCCCTTCTTTGACAGGCAAACAAACTTTATCCCAAGCCACCTTCGCCCCTGTCGAAACAAGCTCACTACCCTTCCAAAGAAATGACCTCAAGATAGACTCCACCTTCCTAATTACAGTCTTTGGAAATATAAACAACGAAGACCAATACACCTGGATAGAAAATAGCACTGATTTAATTAGCTGTAAACGCCCCGCAAAAGAGAGAGATTTACAGCTCCAATTCTTAGCTCGGCCAATAATACGCTCTACAATGACATTACAATCAGAAGCCCGAAGTTTTGAAGAAATCAACGGAACTCCCAGGTAACGCATAGGAGCACACCTTCCTGAAAACCCAAAAGGCTGAGCAACTTGTGCTTGTATACTGAGGAAATACCACTAGAAAAAAGTTGGCTCTTTGCTGGATTAGAAACCAAACCTGACAACCCCATAAACTGATGAAGACAATCCCTTACCATGGAAACTGAAGCCTTCTCTGCTCGACAAAAAATCATGAGATCGTCCGCAAAACAGAGATGGGTAAGATGATTCTTAGAACACCGCCAATGATACCTGAAACCCTGCTTTTGAGTCATCTTTTGAAGTAAGCCCGAGAGAACTTCCATAGCCAAAACAAAAAGATATTGAGACATAGGATCTCCCTGACGTAAACCACGACCTCCTGGAAAGAAACCATTCTACGCCCCATTAATAGAAACAGAAAACAGAGTAGAAGTCATAGATTCTCCTATCCAACCAACCATCCTCTCAGGAAACCCAATAGTTCTCAGCACTTCCAACATAAAATCCCATCGAACTGTATCATAAGCATTCATCAAATCAATCTTAAGAGCACACCTCGGCACCCCACCACTCATATGATAGTTCTTGACCAACTCATGTTTCAAGAGCTTCCCTGAGATAAAAAATGAGCGAATAGCATGAATAACATCATCACCTACCACACATCAGGCTTTCTTGAAGAAACTTGAGTTAAAACCATATGGTCCAGGAGCCTTATGATCTTTTAAAGAAAACAGTGCAGCCTTAATCTCTTCTTCTGAAACCTCTCGGCTAAGGACCTCTCTCTGCTCATCAGAAACAAACTGAGTAATGGTAGAGTGAAGAAGATCTCAATCAAAATCTGGCAAACTTGGCTGGGCCCTAAAAGAGTACTATAAAAGGACACAATCTCCTCTCGGACCAATGTGGGATCCTCCAAACGAGTATTATCCTATGTGGTTATAGAAGTAATCTTACTTCTCTGATGATGATTCTTCATAGCTTGGAAAAAAAAACTTCGTATTTTGATCACCAAGATTAAGCCACTGAACTCGGGATTTTTTGTCTCATGAAATTTTCCTCATTACGACTCAGAATTCCATAAAGCAAAGACAATCTCACCTCTTCACTCAGCAGAAAGGGATCAGAAGGAGACTCTTGTAGCGCACTCTGCAACCCCTCCAACTCTGTTCTAACACATGTGGTCCTCCCAGAAAGATTAGAAAAGTGATCTAAATTAAACTTCCGTAGCGCCACCTTCACATTCTTCAATTTCTTACACAACCGAAACATTGGAGTACCACAAATATCCACATCCCAAGCTTTAGCTACCACTGACACAAAATCTGGATGCTCAGTCCAAAAATCAAAAAACTTAAAAGGAATCTTCCTTGTAGGGAGCTTCAAGAGAGTAACCACCATAGGAGAATGATCTTAGATTCCCGAGGGTAGAAACCTAGCTACTGAACCAGGAAAAGAGCACTCCCAAGAGGTATTAGGAACCACCCGATCTAGTTTCCGCCAAATGGGAGAATCAATCTGTTTATTATGCCAAGTATACCTACAACCCGAAAACTGAACATCTGCCAAACAAACCCGGCCCAAACACAAACCCAACTCATCCTTCCAAGAAGGCCAATCCAAACTGCCACCATGATGCTCAGAATGACTGGAAATCGCATTAAAATCCCCCATTACTAACCATGGAGAGGTGTCAAACTCACAACCACTAGCAACCAAGTCAGCCCAAAGTTCTCGACGCTTCTCATAACAACATTCTCCATAAACCACTGTTACCAAACAACTCCAAGCAGAAGAAACATGAGCAACACGGCAGTGAAAAGCTTGAGGAGAAGATCAATAACAATAACATTCACATCCGAGGGGTTCCAACATACCCAAATTCTTCCAAAAGGAACAACACCTGATTGATAAACAAACTTCCAAGAAGGATCAATAGCACGAGACACATGTAGAAGATTACCATCCTTAACTTTAGTCTCAACCAGTCCACAAAGTGAAAGCTTCTCATCACGGAAAAACCTCCGAACTTCAGCCTGCTTAGTAGGGTCATTAAGACCCTGAATGTTCCAACAACCAAAAATCATTTAAACAATAAAGAAAAAACCAACACAACATATCACTCCACCTTCAACCACGAGGTGAATGGCTCTTCCGACCCTTTTTACCAACAGAGTTCTTCTTATTTTTACCACCCTGACCCAATCGTTTCTTCTCTAAAGAATCTTTAGCTTTCAATGCCAAAGAGTTATCAATACGAATGAGTGATACATCATCCTCACATTGCTCATTTACGGCCTCCTCACCAAGATCAGATACGGCTTCCTCACCATTTATAGAATCAGTACCCTTGGTTTCCAAAGACATCGTACAACACAACTCCTTACTATGATCTACAGGCTTCTTGCTATTCGGTATTCTCACTAAGGGGAGCATTCGACTTCTTCCTTATCAACACAAACAATAATGTCCACACCTTTGGAACCTATCTCAGAGACATCAACTGGACCTAAAGCCAACTCCTCATGAGGCAAAGTGTCAACTGTCTTCACCACACCCTTACTCTTATCCTTCTCCTTATTTTTACTCGTACTTGCTGAACAATCTATAGGTTTAGGCACCCAAACTTTAGAAGGCTTGCTTTCCTCATCCTCAGGCTTGCTTTCCTCATCCTTAGGTACTCTACTAGGATAAGTACCCAATGTATGGCCAAATACCCCACAAGAAGAACACTTGATTGGAATCCATTAAAGTTCAGCCCGAATCTTAATCCACCTACCATTGGACCATTCGAAATCAAAATCCTCAACTAAAGTATCCCTTGCATCAACTTCAACACAAACTCGAGCATAACTTAGCCTCATTTGAGATAAAGTGATATGATCAACATGAAGTGGGCGCCCAACAGCACTAGCAACAAAGCTCAACCCCTTGGAAGTCCAATACTCTAACGGAACATTGTATAGACGAACCCACACCGGAACCTTATGAACATCTTCTTTGGCGAGAGGCAAGCCATGTTGCCAATGTTTAAGAACTAATGGCCGATTGGCCATATGCCATGGAGCTCTCTCCATAACCACACATGATTCTTGAAAGTTAACAAATTTAAAGAAGAAAAATCCATTGTCATAAGATAACACCTCACGTAATCCTTATCTCCCCCCATATCTTATGAGCAATAGAATTAACTACATTGAAAGGAAGTTTCTTGCCAACAAAATTACCAACCACAGTATTCTTCCACAACAAACTACCTTCCTCCGCAACATCCAAAGGAGGGCAAACTTTAATACGTCCATCAATAACATTTGGTTTAATAAACTCAAGTGCAACGGAGCTAGATGAAGAAAACCGGTTCCCCTCACTATTTGAAACACCAAGAATATGCGCATAACTAGAGGTTCTATTCACATTTTTTCCATTTTTAGACTTATCCACAACACAATGGAAAACAAACACCTTCCATATTACTAGCTGATTCACGTAAATTGCCCAACTCAACCAAATTCAATTTAGGTAAATGAGAAGCAACTTTCGGTTTCAGATTTGGTAGTAAAGGAATGTCATTAATACTCTTTGAAAATTAAAAAAACTTTCCCTCCTCCAAATTTGACAATCCAGAGGAATTACCTCTATTGTCCCTAACGCCAATTCTAGCTTCTAGCACATCACCATTGACATTCAGAGAAGAAGAAAAAGATGGAACAAGGTCACTAGGATTACGCTTCAATATAGTAACACGAGATTTATCTCCAATAACACCCAATGAAGCTTTTGAAACCGTACCTTTAGCAAGAAGACCAGAGGAGGTCGAAACATCAGCTATAGATAAGGGAGACACATCATGAACAACATTAGCCACCACCATTTCTAAAGAATTCTTCATCTCGTCATGTAGAGTAATGGTCGAGCCATCCTTGGACTCACCAAAATTATTATTTTTAGATTCGTCCTCCTTTAAAACATCACTATGCATCTTGTTCAGATCTGAATAAACACCATCACTTAGCACTATAGCCGAATGTAAAACATCACCACCAATATTTTTGTTAATGTGATCTCGTACTACTCCACCATTGGTCAAATCCGAAACTGGGACAACTCCCACTATGGCCGAAACCTTGGCCTTAAGACGCCATTAAAAAAACTCAAAACAAAGAGAAAGAATTTAAGACGCCATCATCTAGTATCCTGACATCGATCTAAAGTCCATACAATCGTTAGTTTCTATAATTCGGAAGATTTCATATTTCATAAAAGAATATATACAATGCATGGACACTTAATCTTGCCGAATATTGGAAATATCTATGGTATCTATGAATTTTACGGGCTTAGATTTGGAGTTATGCAAGTGTGGTAGCAGAAACTTAGATTCTCATAGTCGTTAAGAATGTACTGTTTGATGCCTAACTTTGAACATTCATTGTAACGATCGGTAGTCTCTACTACTGTTACATTATAGGACAAAGGTAGCATAATATAATTAGGTTATGACACAAATACACTCATGGAACGACTTTGGGGAAAATCGGTAAATTCTTCGAAATTTTGATACGAAATTCTATGATATTCCATTTCGAATAGCCCATGGTATTTGGGCTGTAAATTTCTCATATGAACTCAGATTTTATGAATTTTATATCGACGGAAAGCTGAGATCAAGATCTATAATTTCCGCGTTGAACTTTTTTCCAAATTCAGATCAGAAACAGGTCAAAAATGCAAGTAAAAAATATGGGTGAATAGTGTCGCGGACCTATCTAGAAAAACCTCAAACATTCTCCATTTTTCTACACTTTTCTCTAAGATAAAAAAATTACAAATGACCCCTAGTATAAAAAGGGACAATATTCCTATATTCCACAAAAATGAAATTTTGTAGAGAAATAAAAAGAGAGAGAGAGACGTGAGGATGAGGATGAGGATGAGGAAGAAGAAAGAAGAGAAGAAGAGAAAGAAAAGGAAGAAAAAAAGGAGAAGAGGAAGCAAGGAAGAATATTGACAACCATTGAAGGCTTGGAAGATGAAGAAAATCAAGCAAAGTAAGGAAAGGGATTTTGACCCAAATTGTTAATCATGAAATTTTGATGATATGGAGTCATGATAGAGTTAGTAACCTATTTCGGTATTACATTTAGCATCATAATAAGCATGGAATTTGACTATATTAGGAAAGGTCTAAATTTTATTTGAATCCTTAAAGTTGAACCAAGTTGGAATTATCGGACTAAGAAGTTAAATGGATGATGGAGTATGGTTCTCTAACATGTTTGAAGATGGTATTTTAAATAATTGATGAGTAGAAATGGTGGTGTGGAAATATGGGAAGAGTATTGAGCAAATTAGGGATGAAAGATAGTTAGGCCTTGTTTTTTGCCTTGCGTCACGACGAGTACTGGGAAATTTCCCAGGATGTTTCTTCTGGAAACCTACGCGTCGCGACGCGTGATCAATCTGTGTCGCGATGCGTATTGGAAAATTTTTCCAGAAATGGTCCTGGCATGGTGAGCATCGCGACGCGCAAAACCCTGTGTCGTGACGCTTGACCAAGAATTTCCCCAAAATCAGTTTTTATAAATCCAGCTTCTCCCTAGTGTGTTAGAGACCACCCTTAGGGTCTCGTATCAGTTCGCATACATACATTACATCTTATTACAAGCATGATATACCAAGTGACGATATCACGTACTTGAATTGAGAAATATAGCCTAGTTCCGAAACTTATCTCATGATTTATAGTCTAATCAAGTTACCGATTATATACCATTACAGGGATTGCAATTTCCTTCGACGAAGCGGTATAGCACCAGCCAGATTCTAATATGTGAGTGGACCTCTTTTCTCAAACTGATTTTATTCATGATGTTTTGAATTCAGACTTACTTTTTTAGCATATAGGGCGTTAGCCAGAATTTTATTACAGATGCTTTTATAATAATGATGTTTCAGAAAGATTGGTTTTTAATAGCATGGGTTTGGAGATTTTTGGAGGCATGAGGAAAAACCCACCTCAGTATGTAACTTATGGAATTGACGGATAGACATGTACACATGTAGAGGACTGAGGGATGGTGATACGTAATGCCCCCATATCCTAGTTCAAGACTAGGGATGACAGATGCCCCTAGATCCTAGTTTCAGAGCTTGGAGGGTAGTATTGATCTGCACCCCCAGTTCTAGTTCAGTGGCTTGGGGGACGGCTATACGTAACACCCCAAAACCATTAGTTTCATGGACATGAGTGGCATGCTTTGGGGGACGACGATATGTAACGCCCCAAAGACATGGATTTGCTCTACTGGCTCTAGTTAGGCGTATAGGGGGATGACGATATGTAACATCCCAATACATCAATTTTTTTAGATACATACCATTTTTTAGATATCAGGTTTTCATAAAAAAGTTTTCAGAGATCAGATGCTAGAAATAGTTTTTAGAAAACAGACATTTCAGAAACAATATTCAGAATAGATGTTTCAGATATAAGTTTACAGAACCAGACTTTCAAAAGCAGATTTCAGAAAAGTTAAGTTTTATAAAAGAAATTCCAGACAAGTTTTTCTAAAAATAGTTCAGAGTTTTCAGACATGAAAAAAGATTTTCATATAATGTGGTTTTCTGAAAGAACCTTGGTTTTGAATTAAATATTTTCATTATAGTATTCCAGATTTTATCGTCCAATCACTTAGATCGTACAACGGTCTACCCCTCACTCATAGTTTCCTTGTTTTGCAGTATTCTTGGAGGACGAGCTCAGGAGGACTGATACTGATGCAATCACTAGGGTATGGAGTCCACCAGTTCAAGTTAGAGAGAGTGAGAGTCCAGTCAGAGTCAAGTAGAAGTTATGTATTAGTCTTTGGTTTTGTGATAGTCATTGTAAGAGTATGTGTTATTGAGTATAAAGTTATTAATGTTAAGTTATTAAGCTTGGGTCTACGGTCTTATACATAAGATATTTAAATAGAGAAAAGAGTATTAGTATTTGTTTATGGTTAGAGAGTCAGAGGCTCAGGGGAATAGTACGGCCTATTCCCCGCCGGTAGCATCTCCTGGATTGGAGATGTTACAAAGATGGTGTCAGAGCAAGGTCGATGGAGTCAGTGATTGCGGTAGGTAGAGTGTTGGGGTTTTGTATATGCAGTATGTCTGGGATACTCGTATGCGGGGCACTACCTCTCCAGTATCTGATCCTCGAGTACGTCCTCAATATCTATAGATAAGTTAGTAAGATTCCCCAGATTATTCGAATAATATTCCTTACGAGAACAACTATACTCTAGATCCAAGTTAAGAATTTTCCTGACTTATTAGAGCCCATTACCATAAGTACAAATGATGCTATGAAATCAGATAGCAAGATATAAGAAAAGTTACCCAATGGAGTGGGAAAAAGGAAAGCTAAAAAGAAAAGAAAGGGAAGAAGTAAAAATGCTTAAGCAACCAGAAGTAAAAAGAGATAGAGATACAGAATCAGATCAATAAAGATGTACCAGAACGTATATTAGTAAAGAGAATAGAAAAGCTAGAGCAAGTGTTAGAGTGCCTAGTAGATGTAAGATTCCTTCCCTCCTCAGAAAATTCTTCCAAACAGATTCGATTGCCTCATATAGATAGCAAGTTCCCTGAGTAACGAAGAATATACAGAAAGATAAAAGAAGCAAGGAATTAGGACTAGTTTAGGGAGTTCCAATAGACTAGAGATGCCAAAAAGGACTAAGAGAACTCCAGATCCCCAAAACCAGACCAGAAACTATTAGTTACCTTATCCCAAGCAATCTGATGGAGACAAGACCCCAAACTATCTAGTTTTTCAATCGCTTAGTGAGACCAGTTAAGGTTGTTGTCCTGATAGAGCCTATCTCATACCACCTTACATGAGAAATAGACTCTATCAGGACACAGAGTACTAGAACAAGGATACCGAAACCTATCGAGACATAAGATGTTTGCCCTAGCCCCTACCAGCATAAATATAGGTAACCGTAAGAAGCCCGGTGAGAGTTCATCTTAAGAAATGGAAACACCTTGGAAGACAGATTACCTAGAAAAATTTTAAGGAAGTTTTCGAGGATATAAAGAAGAGAACCCAGTATAGCCAAAGATCAAGGCAAGTCAGTGCGAGGCTTGCAAGACTAGTTGGAGTCCACATAATAGACCAAATGTAGTAAAACCTACAGATCAGCCCAAGTCAGTAGAAAATTGTGGAAGTATAAAAGAATAGACCTGTGAGGTTGGAGATATTTAGAAGTGACAAAAGTATCAGTATGGACAGTAGAACAAAGTACCATAGTTGAGACTTATAGCAAGAGCAGAGAGCAGAAATCCAGGAAGTAGTCAGAAGAACGAACCACCACTAGCCTTAGTAGCATGGCGTAGAGCCAAGAGATAGGATCTGAAAATAGTAAGAAGGAAACATAAGTGTCAAGAGGATTCAGTACGTATAGTGACATGGGTAATGTAGCTCGGAGACAACAGAATAAGTGAAGACTTTAACCAAGCCTGTGAGCATGTATTCATCCCCAACTTAGAGCCCAGCAAGAAGAAGAACAAAGTAAAGAAGAGAGAGAAAGTAACAACTTCAGAAAGTTTAACAACATAGACCAAATAGGAAAGAGTGTAGAGGCAGCACGAGAAAGTTTTTGGAGAACATCACTCCAGAGGTATTTCGTAGAACATGTGGTGTGTTCGATAGTTGAAAATGATCAGAAGTAAAGTTGGAGAAAGCAAACCAGATAGTTTTTAGCAGTAGTGCCCTAGTGTAGGGAAAAACATCATACATATATATATATATATATATATATACACACGAGAATCCTAGGCTCGTAGATAAGCAGTATGTGCAACTAAATCACCATAATCAGAAAGGCCTCAAGATAAGTTCCCACCCTCCCAACCTTCGTTAGACAACAGTAGTGGAGATAGACCTTGAAGGTTGCCTCAAGATACTCCCAGGAATAAGTGAAAGAATAGTAAAAGAAGATCAAAACATAAGACCTTCAGACGTAGTTTTAGAACAGAATAAAAGTGAGTGACAGCTCTGAGTAAAAGAGTTAGGAATGAAGTTGTTCAGATGGAGCGGTACAGAGATAAAGTAGTAGTCAAGTAATGACTAAGAAACAAAGGGACCAGTGTTAGACGTAATAATGGATATGTAAGGAAGATGATATCCCTCAGATAAGAATACAAAGAAATAGACCAATGAAGTTCTCAGTATAGAATAGGATAAAGCAGAAGATGAAAATGATACTAAGGAAAATGTTTGGAAGTGAAGCAGTCAAGGTGCAAGGACGGTAGGATAGAATACCTAATAAGTAAAGACAAAAGTGTGTAACAACAAGGTTTCTTATTATCAGAATGAAACCAAAGATCTCTAACGTGTTAGTTAACGTAAACCACATAAAGTACCCAACCCTAGTCTAAGTTGA
>SKCR01011075.1:0-21979 GCA_019454045.1 Zanthoxylum bungeanum | reverse complement strand
ATCTAATATATTATTTTAGCCCAATTAAATAAATTAAATAGTAAAATCCAATTTCACCATTAAATTTACTTTGCCGATTAATTCCAAATTAATTGCATTCTCTCTTCTAGTCGAATTAATCCCAGATTAATTCTTGACGCAATTAATCCTAGATTAATTTTCTCTCTATTAATTAATCCGATATTAATTCTTGCCTTAATTAATCCCAGATTAATTCTCTCTCTCATTATTAATCCCAGATTAATTATGTTCGAGTCAAATGTCATCAGTTAATCTTCGGAAGCGACCCAAGAGTGTTAGGGATATGCCCTATGCCGAACTTGTGGAAGGGCTATATGTACATGTATTTGTAAGATTTTCATTAATTAATAAAATGGCAATCTTTATTATACGTGTCTTACATAACTTATATGAATCATCAAACACTGTAATAAAGCCATTGGAGTAATAAGATGATGGCTTCCACGCCTTATGAGAATCATTACTTTTAAATGTTCCTAATCATAGTTTTATGAATAATCTGGGTGTTCACAAAGCGGAGAGACTAGTATGATGATATGATCCACCCTTAAGTGGGGTAGCCGATCTCATAGGCTACTGGCAGAGATCCGTCTGCTTGGTGTATCACATGGATGCATGAGTTGCTCGTGTCCATCGAACTGACCGCCGAAAGTTTTCACATGGAGTGTTTATCCCATGTGTCTGTGAGAACTTTCATGTATCGATTGTATGACTAGTCCTTAGACTTGAGGTCTTTACAATATTATATATGGATCAAAAAACTTTGACATTCTCATTCCCCGGTTCAAAAGATTCGGTCATAAGGGTATGATTGGGTCATTTGTTGAGACACACGAAGTTTGTAAAGATACAACAGAGAATCACCACTCTCTCGGATAACTTTCATGTTTATCCCATGTGTCTGTGAGAACTTTCATGTATCGATTGTATGACTAGTCCTTAGACTTGAGGTCTTTACAATCTTATATATGGATCAAAAAACTTTGACATTCTCATTCCCCGGTTCAAAATATTCGGTCATAAGGGTATGATTGGGTCATTTGTTGAGACACACGAAGTTTGTAAAGATACAACAGAGAATCGCCACTCTCTCAGATAATATTTTCTTATAAGAGTAGTATTTCAGTTCACGGGTTGATATCTGTGATCAGTGCTTGAGACTGTGGCCGCAGCGGAAGAATCATGTGAGATTCTTGGGTTAGCACGATTCATGACACTATCAACATCATACCTTTGACTATATGGGTGGACACATTCCATACCCTAGGTCAAACGGTGGGAATACAGTGAGACAAAGGACCATATCATATGTAAATCATATACAGAATGGGTATATATCTTTCCTTCTCATTTCGGGGCCTTGGCATGTTGCTAGATGTCAACCTTGGTCATTGAAATCGACGACCATCTGATCGGAGTATAATTTAAATTCGATTAAATTATCCCGATTCATTCATGTCCAACTTGAGGGGAACCCAAAAGGTCACACACAAAAAAGTCGAACAGATCATAAATGGTTCAATGTGTTTAATTATTGAACAGATCAATTATGAGGTTCCATAGTGGCTTAGGGATTGGTGAATTACAATAGGGGCACTTTGGGAATTGGAATAAAAAAAATGTGAATATTAACATGAATAGTAATTATTTTTTTATTTGTTATTTGTTTTGAATTCCAATTCGGCCCAAACTCTAATTAGTGTTTTATAATCTCATTAAACCACTAAATTAAGATCCAATGGCTAAGATTAAATTAGCTTTTGTCCCACATCGGATTCTTAATTAATTTTGTTGTCTTTGGAGAACCTATATAAACCCAAAGAATTCCTTATAAATTTTTTCACCAATCCTTTCATATTTTGGGTTTATATAAGTGAACAACTCTAAATTTTAAGAGTAAGCCACTGATTTTGAGGATCCTTAAGTCTAATTGACTAGAAGAACCTCGAGATAAAAGTTTTGAGGTATTTGCCTAGGCTAGCACCAAGGGCAAAATACCCGTGCACTCAAGGAGTAGTCTTGCCGTTGAGTTTTGGCTTTAGTGTGTGCGCATTTGGAGGCCACACACGTGGGTGGCTCTTTTGAACGTGGAAGAGCTTGCTGAGTTCATGAAAAGCTTGTATATTGGAGGGAGGACTGGAGGAGTCAAATTTTAATTACGTCCAAAAAGTACTTGCGGTTATCGCAGTAGAGTTGGGGTGTCGATTCCTTAGAGAGATGGTTACACGAAACTAATTTACTTAAGCAAAAATGTTAGCAGTAACTAAATTAAAGAGATAGATTGATTTGATAAAGCAAAGTAAAAACTATGGATAAATACATAGGAAAATCATCAAATAGAATCAGCAAAGTATCGGAAATCTCTATTTTCCCCCTCCCCTTAGGGATTGGATGAAGTTGGGTTTATATAGAAAAGTTACGGAGACATTATGCGCATCAAACATGTCAAAATCAGGGTTTTGGGCCGTTCGAGGCTCTACGGCACTGGTGTTTGGGCGCTGGGGCGCCAAACTCACAGGAAAATATATGAAGAGCTGTCACTGGGGTGCATTGCGACGCCCATGATGGCGCTTCGAGACGCGTGGCTTACTTTCTGGTTTTGTGCATTCTTCGTTTCCATTCTTCCCTCGTGCTTCCGATACGTCCTTAAGGTCCCAAAACATGTATAATTGCTCCAAACTTCATATTCCATTGTTCCTAATAACAAATCACAAAATAATCTCTAATTAAGATTAAATACAAGATAATTAAACTGGGTTAGTGATGTTCAAAGTACACTTTCATGCACTTATCACTTATATATTTTCTAAGCCATGACCGAAAATGGGGAAAAAAGCCAAGTATTTTAATTTTATTTCAATAAATAAAAGGATAAGATTTAATAAATTTATGTTGTAAATCCATTAAATAATTTAATGTTTATCACAAATAAACCAATTAAATCATGCCAATTTATCCAATAAATACAGGCCATTTAATCCAACTAAAACATGCCATTTGTTTACTTTAATTAAAGTAATTAAATATTTGTAATTTAATTAATTTAATCATTTAACTATTAAAAAAGTAAATAATTAAATACAAATATCTAAAATATATGTATTATATTTACATTAAATAATCAAAACACATATATTAATTATATAAATCAAATATCACAATTTGACATTTAACAAATGGCCGAAAGATCCCAAACGCATGTATTATCATTTAACCGTTAAACGACTTATAAATATAAAAGTTGCCCTAGTGTTATACGAGTATATTTTATTAGTGAGACTCTCTAGGTTCAGGCATATCCGTCACTGGCCTTCTGGTACACATAGGATTCTTCCGTATTCTTGAGAAAACTAGACAATCTAATAATCTCGTCGAATTGAAGATTCCAATTTCGCGAAGCTTGCTTAAGTCCATAAATGGACTTCTTATGCTTACAAACCATGCCCAAGGTTTCGCTGGATACAAAACCCTCTGGTTGTTCCATATAGATTTCTTCATCAAGAACTCATTTAGAAAAGCCGTTTTGACATCCATTTGCCAAATCTCGTAATCATGGTAAGCAGCAATACACAACAAAATCCTTATAGAGTTCAGCATCGCAACTGGCGAAAAAAGTTTCATCGTAATCAACACCAGGTCGCTGCGTGTAACCTTTAGCTACCAGTCTGGCCTTAAAGGTTTTAACATTTCCGTCAGGCCCTCGCTTCCTCTTTTAAATCCATTTACTACCGATAGGAACAAATCCTTCAGGAAGCGGAACCAAGTTCCAAACTTGATTCTGATGCATAGAGTCCAACTCTGATCTCATGGTCTCTTCCCATTTTACGGAGTCGATGTACAACATCGCTTCTCTATAGGTGTAAGGGCCAGTCTCTTCGATTTAGAGAACATATAGACTCTTTTCTTGTATCAAATACAAGCTATCGGGAGGTCTAGACACCCTTTGGGACCTACGGACCAAGAAACATGTATTAACATAGAAAGTTACCCATAAACCGTATTAACAAGACGGACCAAGAAACATGTATCCAATACACGTTACTTTACAGCTATATTTAAAAAGCGGGGATTTTCCTACTGAAATTTTAATCTACATCCAATGCAGAATTTTAATCTAAATCATTTTCTAAACATTTCATTTCTACCTAAGAAAATATGACTCAATTTAACTATTAAATTTCGTTACATTTTCCTTTAGCGTAAAACTGAAAAGTAAAGAAACATATCTAGATTACATGCATGTGCGAACAATAAAATTGGATTAAATATCTAATATCAAGCATGAATAATGTAATGGATGAAGCATCAGACCCGCTCTGATACCATTTTTATTGGGGTTTTGGGGTGGGGCGCAGCAGAAGCGCAGGTTCGGGTGAAATCATATTTTAAAACTTTTTTAAAATACCGAATAAATTATTCAATATCTAATATGAATAATTTATTCATATTTCACCTTAACCTATTTATTTAATATCATATATTAACATAAATAATGAGAAAACTCGCGAAACTTTCACGAAAACTGTTTTTCAGCAAAATTGCCTAAAACGCGTTTTTGACTGAACCGACTACCCGACACTTATGGAAACTACCCAGGTCATATCCAATAGTGTCAGGGCAGTTCACGGGCTGCCAGAACAGTGATGGAATCACTGTTTTCACAGCCGTCACCCGGTTGGATCAAAATCCACCCGGTAACGCCGTTTTTGGCCGTTTTCACTTATTTCAAGTCGAAAATACTTTCCGGCAATTGTGCCAACTCCCAAAACACATCCAAAACATTCGTAAGACATCAAAAATATCACATAACTTCCAGTTTTTGCATATCAGATCTGCAGAACCGAAAATGCCTTTTGCATTCTTTTAAATCCAAAATTTCAAGAATAATCAAATTAATCAACACACCAAATCAAGTCACCACACATATGAATCACTCTAGAACAATTCTAGGCATAATAAGAGTGGTTATCACACTCTATAATGGCAAAAAAATGTTCAACAACAATTGAACAAATTGGATACAAAATTACATTAATTTCATCCAATAAACACTTCACAAATGTTTATTCTTCCTTCTCCACCATCCAACAACAAAAGCCCCAAATTTTCACAAGTAAAGGAACCCTAGATTTTTCTAACAACTCAAGAAATAAGAAACAAGCTTTCTAGACTTTAGGATGTAGAGAATTACCTTTAAAACTCATGAATCCTTAAGTTTCTTAGAGTTTCCTTCACTTTTCTTCATGGATTTTGAAACTAATTTCTCAAACCCATTTTTTAGGGCTATGGACGTTGATGATGATGATGAATAGAATAAGAAAACACATTTTCCTCTTTTATTCTTATAATGGACGAGAATAAGGGATTTTGGGGGCATTTTTGTCTTTACAATTTTAAACAAATTAAAGTCAAATGAAAACTTTATATTATCAAATCAAAATTTAAAATATATAAAGCTTAATGAATGCATGACATTTGCTCCAATAATATCTTGCCATTTATCATACTAATTATGATAAATTGGATAAGATATTAAAATATCAATTTTTTAATTATTTAACAATTAAATGATTAAATAATTAATCAACAAACATATATGTATTTTATTTACAATAAATAACAAATACATATATTTATGGCATGTATCAAATCTCATTTGATGAATAATTAATGTGTATTTAATCGTATTATGTATCATATACAAATACAAATAACTATTAGCGGACAAAATCCTGTAATGCATATGTTATCGTTTAACCGATCAAACGATCCGAATTAACTCATTTAATTCGGTGAAGTATTATGAATAATCAGTATTATTCATATCGAGTTGCCCAAGTGCTCAACGAGTACACTTCATATTGTGAGACTCTCTAAGTTTAGGTTTGTCCGTCACAAAATCCAATTTCGTGTCCATAATTCACCCACTCATGAATTTTGACGATCACGGATAATCTCGCTAAACTATGCAAGTCGAGGTCATAGCATACGTATAATCCATCTGTCACAGGCTATCCGTATTATACCTGGGGTATAGGTGAAAATGTCAAACCCGTTCGGTATAATACAGTCGACGTTCAATTTACGATCTCTAAATAACACTCAGAACTAGTTTCCGACGTTATACCACGACCATGGATTTACTAGATCATAAACACGTGAGGATGCTTATGCCCTGTACACAGGACTGACGGATCATGTCTTTGATACGCACTGGATATATCAATAACATCAGTCACACCCAACGAACAGGCGGAGGTCTGATCATGGATAGATCGTTGACGTGACTGCCATCAAAGTGCGGAGGATAACTCATATATCCCACTGTGGTATCTCAAGTCGAAGGACCACTATGCTTGCTCAACTCGAGAAGGTTCCTATTGACGTTGGTGTACCATCTATTAGGAACCTTCAGTGAGTCGTTCAATGTCTTATCAAATAAACACCTACATGTCTATACGAGTCTCCCGAGACTCATGGTTCACTGGGATAAACCATCGAGCCAAGTCACGATATACGACATGTACTGGTCTCAGTGGATTTTACTAACCGACCCATGTTAGTAAATCTTGACCAGGAACTTTATTTATGGATATACAACTAATAGTGCGCTTCCCAATGTCAATTACAAACTACGTTGTAACTGCGCACTATACTGTAAATCCTAGGGTCTTTGTCTAATATACACGTATCACTGGATCAGATTCTGTTTTAATCTAATCGAGATTAGATCGGATAAGTGTATAAAAGACAAGGGTGCTACCAGTAAAATTAGTAATATTATGGAAAATTGAACCGCTCGTATTAATGAATCGGACATAAATGCGATCCGGATTGGCACTCGGAGCACCAACCCTAACATATACATTTTATTTACTCATTTTATTTGGCCAAACAATTCACTCCTAACCTTTTTGTTTATTCATTTTATTAGGACGGCCAAGGAATTTCAATTATTTTCCCTTAAAAAAAGTTGCATAACTGTGTATATTGATTTACCCTCAGAACTTCAAACTTTATTAAGGTTTCTCAAATAGAGGCTCTCACTTCTAAATAATACATAAAGCATATTCAGACCATTGAATAGAAATTTGAAGAGCTTTTACAAAAAATTAGCTTCGGAGCTTTTCCAAAAAGTTGCATAACTGTCTAAATAATAGGAAAGGTTTTTTCTTTGTAGGGATCAATTAAAGATAATTACAGTAGTAAAAAAGAAACTATGACAAAAACAAATAAATCACCTTACCCCCTTCACTATGTGGACCAGCTGTCCTCATCCACAGACATCATAACTCCTATTAAGATGTGTATACACACACCCAAAAAAAAAATAAAAAAAAAAAACTAACCATGACCAAGCAGTATTCATATATCATACAAAAATCTCCTGAAACATCGCCCAAAAAACCATTCTGGTGAAGCAAGCTGAAAATTTCATACTCGACATCATATCCTTCACTGAGTAATTTGAGCAGAAATCTCAAATATTAGAACATCGAAGTGCATGAAATAGAATGAAGCCAAAAGCAAGACATTTGAAGAATAATATTCCTAAAGCATTAATGGAAGCAAGTGTTGGGGTTTTGGGCATTGGGCGCAGCGGAAGCGCGGGTTCGAACAAAATCGTATTTTAAATTTTTTTTCAAAATACCGAATTAATTATTCAATATCTAATATGAATAATTTATTCATATTTCACCTAAACCTATTTATTCAATATCAAATATCAATACAGATATGGTGAAAACTGGCGAAATGTTTACGAAAATCGTTTTTCCGCAAAATTGCCTAAAACGCGTTTTTAACCGAACCGACTACCCAACACTTATGAAAACTGCCCAGGTCAGCTCCAATAGTGTCGAGGCAGTTCATGGGCTGCCCAAACAGTGACAGAATCACTATTTTCACAGCCTTCACCCGATTGGCTCAAAATTCACCCGGTAACGCCGTTTTTGGCCGTTTTCGCTTATTTCAAGTCCGAAACACATTCCGGAAATTGTGCCAACTCCCAAAATACATCAATTACATTTGTAAGACATCAAAAACATCACATAACTTCCAGTGTTAACAGATCTGATCTGCAGAACCGAAAATGCCATTTTCATGCTTTTAAATCCAAAATTTCATGATTAAACAAACTAATCAATACACCAAATCAAGTCACCACACATATGAATCACTCTAGAACAATTATAGGAATAAAATGAGTGGATTTTACACTCTAGAATGGAAACTTATTGTCCAAGACAATTTGCACAAAATTGGATACAAAATTCATCAATTTCATTCAATTTATTACTTCACACATGCATATTCTTCCAAAACATGATCCACAACCCAAAAGCCCCAATTTTTCTCAAATGAAAGAACCCTAGAACAATTCTAAAACATCAAGAAATAAGAAACTAATTTTCTAACTCAAGGAAATAAAAGATTACCTACTAATCTCCATCTTTCCTAAGCTTTTCTTGATGGTTTCCTTCACTTTGATGGCTTGGATCATCATTCAAAATGAAAACCCATTCTCTAATAGGGCTCTCGGTAGCAGCAAAAGAAATGGGAAAGAAGAAAACAACTTTGCTTCCTTTTAAAGTGTTGACCGATTCTAGCAAAAGAAGGGTAGAATTGTCTTTTAAAATTTTTTCAAATAAATAAATGAATTACATCTTTTAATATCCAATCATAATTGGACAAACAAAGGTTTAATAAAGTCATGCCAAAAGTTCCAATAATATCTTGCCATTTATCATTCAAATAATGGCAAATTGGATAACATATTAAAATATCAATTATTTAATTATCTAACAATTAAATGATTAAATAATTAATAAACATACATATATGTATTTTATTTACAATAAATAACAAATACATATATTTATGGCATGTGTCAAAATCTCATTTGACGAATAATTAATGTGTATTTAATCGTATTATGTATCAAATACAAATACACAATAATTATTATCGGACAAAATCCCCTAATGCATGTGTTATCGTTTAACCGATTAAACGATTCGAATTAACTCATTTAATCCGGTGAAGTATTATGAATAATTGTATTTTCATATGAGTTGCCCAAGTGCTCAACTAGTACACTTCATATTGTAGGACTCTCTAAGTTTAGGTTTATCCCTCACGAAATCCAATTTCGTGTCCATAATCCACCCACTCATTGATTATGACGACCACAGATAATCTCGCTAAACTATGCAAGCCGAGGTCATTGCATACGTATAATCCCTCCGTCACAGGCTATCCGTATTATACATGGGATATAGATGAGAACGTCAAATCCGTTTGGTATAATACAGTCGACTTTCAATTTACGATCTCTAAATAACACTCAGAATTGGTTTCCGACGTTATACCACGGCCATGGATTTACTAGATCATAAACACGTGAGGATGCCTATGCCCTGTACACAGAACTGACGGATCCTATCTTGATACGCACTAGATATCATGAGAATCAGTCCACACCCAACGAACAGGCGGAGGTCTGTTCATGCATAGATCGTTGACGTGACTGTCATCAAAGTGTGGAGGATAACTCATATATCTCACTGTGGTATCTCAAGTCAGAGGACCATTATGCTTGCTCAACTCGAGAAGGTTCCTATTGACGTTGGTGTACCATCTATTAGGAAACCTTCGGTGAGTCGTTCAGTGTCTTATCAAATAAACACCTACATGTCTATACGAGTCTCCCGAGACTAATGGTTCACTGGGATAAACCATCGGACCAAGTCACGATATACGACATGTACTGGTCTCAGTGGATTTTACTAACCGACCTGTGTTAGTAAATCTTGACCAGAAACTTTATTTAATGATATACAACTAATAGTGCGCTTCCCAATGTCAATTACAAACTACGTTGTAACTGTTGGAAAATACTAAGCATCCCAAGATCATTTCAAGCATTGAAAATAAATGCGAATACAAAGAGGGAGTTGCAGAATACTCACATCGATTGGTTGAGCGACGCGCGAGGAAAGAAAATCTAATTTGTGCTCACTGTCATAGCTCACGGTAGTGCAGTTTTTGATCTCCTCCATTTCGGCTTCAAGCTTCAATAATCAAGCTCCAAGCTTCGTCAAACGATTCCAGGCTCATGGGTGGACTTCCCTATCACCTTCGCATGTCTCTCGGAGTGCTAGCTCTTTTGATTTTTGCCACAAAAATCAAACACTTGCTTCCCATTTCTCCTCTTGGCACACGGCAGTTCACTTCCAAAACCAGAAGAAAAATACATCCCCAAGGGCATGAGATGAAGAGAGGAAAGAGATGAGTGTTTTTTTGTGTTATGATTTCTAAAATCAAAGACATATATACCATATATTAAAATATAGTAAATGTCTTAGTAAGCTTTCAAAAAGCTTTCCACCAACCTTGAGTGTTCCACACTCATTCACTAACCAAACAAATACCATCACTCAAAGTGACTAGTTGTCACATCAATCAAGTGATAAATGATTTGACGCTTGATGTGACTTGCGATTTGACGCTTGATGTGACTTGCGTGCCGCACTCGAATTGAAAATGCGAATGCGCTCGTAAACAATCCCGGGCTTGGGTTCGCTAATTCCAAATTAACGAATTTTCCGTTGCGACGCAATTAAATGATTACGCCTAGCGAAGTCACTATTCACGTCGCCAATGAATTAATTCTAAATTAACTTGTTCGCCGGAATTAAAATCTAATTTTAATTTCGCGTCGAAATCCAATTTCATTCAATATATCGAATATATTAATTAATCGATTAATTCCAAATTAACCGTTATCTCTCTTTAATTGATATTTTATCCTAGATAAAATATCTCTGTTATTAATCCCAGATTAATTTTCTCTCTCATCTTATTAATCCCAGATTAATTAAAAGTGCGAGTCATACGTCATCGGTGAATCTTTGGGAAGCGACCCATGAGATCCCTAGATATGTTGGCAGTAAATACGGTCGTCGGACTATCCGAACACGTAAGTACATAGTACTACGTTTGTACCGATTTACAAGACAAGGTTGGCTTCTAGTAAAGCGCCATGCCTACCCAATTCTCCAGAAATATCCTTACAAGAATAAAGGATCTATATCAGGCGTAGTATACGTAGTATTGCGTACTTCGATCCAGTATCGAATGATCACATGCACGGCCTGGGGCTGGTACAGTGTCTGCCCCTTACGAAGCATATATCAGATTACGAGAAACTAGTCTCTTTAATATCAGATAATCATGACCAAGTCATATTATCCCGACGGTTGCAACCTTTTTAGAGAACCAGTTCTGTATCCCTACGCGATCATCATCTCCATATGACTGGAGTGACACTTCCGTCTTGAAATCACACCCAACACACTACGATTCTCGATATACCTAGAAGAGGCGTACACAGAAACCGGTTAAAGCCCTGGACGATCAAAACCAAAGTATATTGATTGTCGTAAGTATTAGCGGTGCAAGTCTCAAGTTAAGACCAAATACACCTACCCTGATTTCGGACTTCCATAGACACATAGTCATACTACCAATGGAACTCCGAGGGGGTCTATCCAGAGCGAAGCTGTTTCCCGTACCATCGGTAAAACATAACCTCCTATTACACTTGCATGAGTATCCTATACCCAAATATATGAGAACTATGCCGTTTATGCCCTCACAACGCGCACAAGTGTAATACTAGTCTTTTACGTATTTTTCGATGTCCAATCTCGATAATACTCTGACTAGGGATATTTAATGATTTATCCTTTGTGGACTGATACTGTCTCATATCATTCTCAATCTAGGAACAAATCATAAGGACCTCCTATCATTTATATATCTAGGTGATCTAATCACAAATGATAAGAGTGCAATCTCCTTTGTCACATAGTTAATTTGTACAACAACACCGTGATCTGTACAAATAGTGACGCTATGGGTCATAATTGTCCAACAATCTCCCACTTGGCCTATAGCCAGTCACTCGAGTGTCTAACACCCGAACTATGTACGGTTGGCTCAAACTGCTGAGAAAATGCTTTCGTCAGCGGATTTGCATGATTATCGTCTATAGCGATTTATACGATCATCACATCGCCATGATGTATGATCCGAACGAATCAGATGAATATCGAAGTATATATCTGGATCGTTGATGAGACCATTAATTCTTTAGCCTGTGCTCAAGCCTAACACCGCTGTCAATAGGGACCTCGCCCTCAAACTGATGATGTAGTGGGCACCTCGACCCGGAACTAAAACTGACAACGGGGGCACCTCGACCCTGGGCACCTCGACCCAACACCGCTGACAATAGGGACCTCACCTTCGAACTGATGATGTAGTGGCAACTCGACCCTGGGCACCTCGACCCAGAACTACAACCGACAACGGGGGCACCTCGACCCTGGGCACCTCGACCCAACACCGCTGACAATAGGGACCTCGTCCTCAAACTAATGATGTAGTGGGCACCTCGACCCGGAACTACAACCGATAACGGGGGCACCTCGACCCTGGACACCTCGACCCAACACTGTTGATAATAGGGACCTCGCCCTCGAACTGATGATGTAGTGGGTCTTTGACCCTGAACTGGTACTGATGTGGGCCTCGCCCCTAGACTGACACTGATGTGGGCCTCACCCCAAACTGATATGGGCCTCGCCCCAAACTGATACTAGTGTGGGCCTCGCCCTAAGACTCATCCCCAAGCTGATACTGATGTACGCCTCGCCCCAGATTGATACTGATGTGGGCCTCACCCCCAGACTGACACTGATGTGGGCCTCGCCCCAAGACCGAAACTGATGTGGGCCTCGCCCCAAACTGATATGGGCCTCGCCCCAAACTGATACTAATGTGGGCCTCGCCCCCAGATTGATGCTGATGTGGGCCTCGCCCCAAACTAATGCGGGCCTCGCCCCCAGACTGATATGGGCCTCGCCCCAAACTGATACTGATATGGGCCTCGCCGCCAGACTGATACTGATGTGGGCCTCGGCCCTGGACGCATCCCCAAAACTGTTGATACTGTTGCGGGCCTCGACCCAGGGACTCATCCTCAAAACTGCTGATATGATGAAGTGGGCCTCAACCCTGGGACGCATCCCCAAACTGCTGATAAAATATGGGCCACAACCCTGGGTCTATTTGACACATCTTTCACAGTGGGACACAGAAACTGGGTGACGCATGTTTTCCCGGGTTCGCGGCCCGGTTGGGAGTACGGAGTAGCCTACGGGGGACTAAACCGGAGAATAATGGAGGCGCCACCCGGTGTGAAACGGGAAAATGATTTAAGGCCGCACTCACCCCCTTGCAAGGGAGACCTCAAACCGTTGGGTTCAGAATGGTCCCTTACTTATGCAACTTGTAATAAAATGATTTGTGCAATAATCTAACCAAGCGTAAGCAACATATTTCCAAGGACAATTTTACTCATAAGTTCTCATGCATAAAATAAACCATTATAACGAAAATATAATACAATAATCTCATGGCATACCTCAATTATATAATGTGGAAAATAAATTACAAAACTAAACATAATGCGAATTCGCAACGCAAAATAAATGACTAATCATGCTTGAAAATGAACAACTAAATGGGCTAAATCATGTTTAAGAACCAAGTAGCATGCTAACGGCCTAATCATGCTTGAATACCATCTCATGAACACATCAAATAAATAACATGCGGAATTCAAGTAACGATTGACAAACAATTAAACAACATAAAAAAAAGAATGTGCCGTTTACTCAAGCGGTATGTGGAGTTGTATCCCGAGTACAGATCATACTACCGTCCATTCGGAATCGGCTACTAAATTTATATTTGGGTTTCCATCCGATATACCCCTAAAAACATACAACTTCATTGGCATATTGTATTCATGGAAACACAAGCACGCATAAAGGCGAATCAAATAATGGCGAACATGTGATTTCATAGACATATCATAAACAAATAGCCATTACATGTCCATGAATAAATAAAAAGAGTCAACTAAGTACATAATGCAAAAAGACACTTAAGGATGCAATTAGGCATTAAAGTAAGCATGATATGACATTGTGCTAAAGAAGATAACTAATATGGACACAAACACACATGTGAGCACCTTTCCAAGTGGTACGTGGAATTGTATCCCAAGTACAGACCGCATTACCATCCATTCGGAATCGGCTATGAAATTTATGTCTGGGTTTCCATCCGATATACCACAAGAAATAATGCTCAAACGCTATCATAACATGGACATATGATAGCAATGACGCATGCTCTAGGCTTGCGGCCTAGTTGGGAGTACGAAATAACATGGAGTCGCCACCCAGTGTGAACCGGGACAAAGATTTAAGGCCGCACTCACCCCTCGCAAGGGAAGACCTCAAACCGGTGGGTTCAGAATGGTCCCTTACTTATGGCAAAGAGAGGTAGAGAGATAATAAATAAAGAAGGTGCCCTCAGGTCTAACCTCTTTTGTCGTCTCTCGAAAGCGCGTTACACGGCTGTCGGAAGGGTTGATGTTCCGCAACTTTTATGGTTCACTAATCCAACATTTTTCCTCGCTGTTTCGCTGTTTGAGCTGCTGTTTTCACTCTGTTTTGCTGTTGTTTGTGTTGTATTTTCTGGTCACTAGTTTTTGGTAATTAGGGGACTGTTTTAGGCAGTTTTTAGGTTCAGTTGTGGGGGTTTCTTTGGACTGTTTAAAGGGCTATTTGTGTGGTAATTTTTTTGGCAGGGCAGTGGGCTATGTCTCGGCAATTTGAGGGGCTGTTTGTGGTGTTGATTTAGGCAGTGTGTGAGGAGGGGCTTTGGCGTTGATTTGCTGTGGCGTGAAAGGGCTGTTATTGGTGAGAGTTTGGTGAAAGCGTGAGTGGAAGGTAAGGTCAGGGGCAATGAGCGTGAGTGGGCTTGTTCTTTGTGAGGGGGGAAATGAGCGTGAGGTGAGGTTTGAAGTCAGAGAGAAGGGGCTGTTACGTGGCTTGGGGACGTTAGGGCAGTGGCTAATGGTGTCCTCTCTTGATGCGGCTCTGAAGGGCTGATGAATTAGGCATAGATTAGGGCTGCTGTGGCTAGTTACGTGGACTTTAACGTGAAGGGGTATCGTGTGTTGAGGCAATTTGTGACGTTGAAGGTTTGTGGAGGGTACGTGAGGCGTGATGGTCTGTTGAGTCGAATGCTTGTGGTCTGTGGCAGGCAGAACACTGGATTGGTTATGCGGCAGGTGTATGGCTTGATTTGCTGGGCGTGAATGAGCTATGTTGGCGTGAGGTTGTTTAGGGTTTCATGGCTGTGTGTGTTCACGTCTGTGTGTGGTGTGTTTTTAGGGTTTATTGTTTTGCCGAGTATGGAAGAGAGGAGAGCCAAGGGTTGAAGGTTATCTATTGTTTTTATATTGAGAGGGTAGGAGGATTAGGGTTTGCATGGTTAAGAGAGAACTAGGGTTTATTCTTTTGTTTTTGCCGTGAGAGTCTGAGGGAGAAGGAGTGGCAGTGAGTTATCTTGTCTGAAAAGAAGGGAGGCGTGAAGTTGTTTTTAGGGTTTTTCTGCGTGAGGTGTCTGAGGGAGAAGGAAGGGCGTGAGCCGTTAGAGAGAGAGGGAAGATGTCTAGGGTTTGTTGTTGTTTATATAGTGAGAGGGTAGGGTTAGGGTTTCTGCATGGGTTTATTAGGAAACAAAATCAATTAATTTATCTGTGTATTTAGTTTGATTATAATTTAATTTAATTAGATTTTAATTTAATTTAATTATTTAAGGCAATGAATTATTTAATTTTGGTGAGTGATTTATTTTAATTTTGGAATTTAGTTTAATTTAATTTGTGAATTTAATTTAATTGTTTTTAATTTAATTTAATTTAATTCAATTTAATTTTAATTTAATTTAATTTGTGACGTGTATTTTAAATGTTTTAATTATTTAATTTGTGAGATGTAATTTAATTGGTTTGGTGTGTTTTAAAATAGAGGTCCCACAAGCGAACCCGAAGCGAAACAAGCGAGTTAAATCCGACCAAATGCTAATTTCCAACTTTGCCCTTCCGACGTCAGTTTCCCGCGACTTCCGCGAATTAAAAGGTAGTGCCTTCAAATGAGACTCATCGTCGGGTTTTATATGCAAAAATACAGTGCCTACAGTCGCCCCCACTTTGATGGGACTTGTGTAATGTGTAACAGTGACAATCCTATCAAAGTTATGCAATGCATTTTCACTTACCTGGCTCGCCAGCTGCCACGTGACTTGCCTGCTGCTCTGAACTGAATTTGATGATGGTGAGGCGCCTCGACCTCTGGGCTTTGTTCCCGAACCACCGAATGTGAACTGTACTGATGATATAGTGGGCCCTCGACCCCTAATACACATACCGGAACTGCAACTGACAATGGGGGCACCTCGACCCAACACCGCTGTCAATAGGGACCTCGCCCTCGAACTGATGATGTAGTGGGCACCTAGACCATGGGCACCTCGACCCGGAACTAAAAATGACAACGGGGGCACCTCGACCCTGGGCACCTCGACCCAACACCGCTGACAATAGGGACCTCACCCTCGAACTGATGATGTAGTGGGCAACTCGACCCTGGGCACCTCGACCCAACACCGCTGACAATAGGGACCTCGCCCACGAACTAATGATGTAGTGGGCACCTCGACCCTGGGCACCTCGACCCGGAACTACAACCGATAACGGGGGCACCTCGACCCAACACCGCTGATAATAGGGACCTCGCCCTCGAACTGATGATGTAGTGGGTCCTTGACCCTGAACTTGTACTGATGTGGGCCTCGCCCCAAACTGATATGGGCCTCGCCCCAAACTGATACTAGTGTGGGCCTCGCCCTATGACTCATCCCCAAGCTGATACTGATGTAGGCCTCGCCCCGGATTGATACTGATATGGGCCTCGCCCCCATACTGATATTGATGTGGGCCTCGCCCCCAGACTGACACTGATGTGGGCCTCGCCCCCAGACTGAAACTGATGTGGGCCTCGCCCCAAACTGATATGGGCCTCGCCCCAAATTGATTCTAATGTGAGCCTCACCCCCAGATTGATGCTGATGTGTGCCTCGCCCGAGACTGAAACTGACATGGGCCTCGCCCCAAACTGATATGGGACTCGCCCCAAACTGATACTAATGTGGGCCTCGCCCCAAACTAATGCAGGCCTCGCCCCCAGACTGATATGGGCCTCGCCCCAAACTGATACTGATATGGGCCTCGCCGCCAGACTGATACTGATGTGGGCCTCGGCCCTGGACTCATCCCCAAAACTGCTGATACTGTTGCGGGCCTCGACCCAGGGACTCATCCTCAAAACTGCTGATATGATGAAGTGGGCCTCAACCCTGGGACGCATCCCCAAACTGCTGATAAAATATGGGCCTCAACCCTGGGTCTATTTGACATATCTTTCACAGTGGAGTCGCCAGAATGTGGGACACAGAAACTGGGCGACGCATGCTGTACCGGGCTCGTGGCCCGGTTGGGAGTACGAAGTAGCCCGCGGGGGACTAAACCGGAGAATAATGGAGTCGCCACCCGGTGTGAAACGGGAAAATGATTTAAGGCCGCACTCACCCCTCGCAATGGAAGACCTCAAACCGTTGGGTTCAGAATGGTCCCTTACTTATGCAACTTGTAATAAAATGATTTGTGCAATAATCTAACCAAGCGTAAGCAACATATTTCCAAGGACAATTTTACTCTTAAGTTCGCATGCATAAAATAAACCATTATAACGAAAATATCATACAATAATCTCATGGCATACCTCAATTATATAATGTGGAAAATAAATAACAAAACTAAACATAATGCGAATTCCCAACGCAAAATAAATGACTAATCATGCTTGAAAATGAACAACTAAATGGGCTAAATCATGTTTAAGAACCAAGTAGCATGCTAACGGCCTAATCATGTTTGAATACCATCTCATGAACACATCAAATAAATAACATGCGGAATTCAAGTAATGATTGACAAACAAATTAAAACAACATAAAACAAAAGAATGTGCCGTTTACTCAAGCGGTATGTGGAGTTGTATCCCGAGTACAGATCATACTACCGTCCATTCGGAATCGGCTATGAAATTTATATTTGGGTTTCCATCCGATATACCGCGAGAGTTGACACATCTTTCATTTTATTCCAAGGCCACAACATATAATATTTCGTAATACATGCATATTTATCTACTCATGGGCCACAACATGCATTTTAACATAATAATCATGCGAACAATAGTCAATAAACAATAAAAATAAAACTGAAAATAAGTGTGAAAAATACCCTCAGGCTAACCTTTTTCGTCGACTCTCGGACTCGCGTTTCACGGCCGTCGGAAGGGCTATCACTCCGCAACTCTTCCGGTTCACTGGATTAACGTCTTAGCTCGCTGTTTTGCTGTTTTGCTCAGTGTTTTCACTCTATTTTTCTACTGTTTTCTTTGTATTTTCTGGTCACAAATTAGGCTTATTGTTTCAGGTCTTCAAAGCTACTGTTTTGGGTGTTTCGGGGACTGTTTTACTGGGCAGTTTCTGGGTTAATTCTGGGTAATTTCGGGACAGTTTAGGGACTGATTTGGTGCAGTTTTGATGGTGTTATACGGCAGCAATGGGCTAGGTAGTTTGTGTTTGTTGAGTCTTAGGGCTGTGTCGGTTGATTGGGGAGAGACATGGGCGTGTACGTGGTGTGTTTTTGAGTCTTAGGGCTGTGTCGGTTGAGGTTAAGATGGACAATTGCGTGAACAATGGCTGGAAGTACGTGTTGGAGGTAGGCTAAGCGTGGCTTGTGGGCAGTTAATCGTGAAATTTAAGTGGCATGAGTGAACAGAGGTCAGGTGAGTATTGTTGTTTCAGTTGGTGTATTGGCAGTGTTTTGGCAGTTCGTGGCCAGTGTGTTTGTTTGTTAGTGTGTGGTGTTTGAAGCCGAGAAGGGTGAGAAAGAATAGAGGGGGGCGTGAGTCTGTTTGTTAGGCTTTTCTTGTACGTGATTGAGGAGAGAGGCTGATAGAGGCCTTATGGTTTATTTGTTTGTTTTGTTTTTTTCAGAGAGGGAGAGAGAGCTGGGTCAAGGACGTGAATTAGGGTTTTGCTTTGTTTTGTTTTTCGTTGAAGTGACGTGGGGATCAGAGTGTTGTCCTAGGGTTGATTTAGTGTGTGTTTTATAGTGGTCAATTAGGGTTTGCATGGATAGAGATGGGCTTGGATGTGGGGTTTTGGGCCAAGGTTAAGTGTTTGCGGGTTTTTTAGGCTAAAGGTGCTTTAAAACGGAGGTCCACCAGCGAGCCCAAAGCTAAACAAGCGAGTCAAATTTGACAAAGTACAGATTTCCATCTTTTCCCTTCCTACGTCCGTTTCCCGCGGCTTCCGCGACTTAAAAGGTAGTGCCTCCAAATGAGACTCATCATTGGGTCTTACATGCAAAAATGTAGTGCCTACAGTCGCCCCCACTTTGATGGGACCTGTGTAATGTGTAACAGTGACAATCCTATCAAAGTTATGCAATGCATTTTCACTTACCTGGCTCGCCAGCTGTTGCTTAACTTACTATTGTGTTGAGTCGATTTTGTTGTGAGGTGGTCCATTCTCGAACCAAGTTGAGGAGAGGTGGTCCATTCTCGGACCGTTTCGATGAGAGGTGGTCCATTCTCAAACCGTTACCATGGTGTGGTCTATTCCCGATCCGTGCTCCATTCTCAGAGTGTCATTTCCGACTTGTCCATTCCCGAACCATTACTGTGATGCGGTCCACTCCCGAACCTTCCTCCATTCTTAGAGTGTCATTCCCGGCTTGTTCATTCCTGAACTGTATTTCCATTTTTGGAGTGCCATTCCCGGCTTGTTCATTCTCGAACTGTGCTTCAATTCCTGGAGTGCCATTCCCGGCTTGTTCATTCCTGAACTGTGCTTCCATTCTTGGAGTGCCATTGCCGGCTTGTTCATTCTAGAACTGTGTTTCCATTCTTGGAGTGCCATTCTCGTCTTGTTCATTCTCGAACTGTGTTTCCATTCTTGGAGTGCCATTCCCGGCTTGTTCATTCCGGAACTGTGCTTCCATTCTTGGAATGCCATTCTCGGCTTGATCATTCTCGAACTGTGTTTCCATTCTTGGAGTGCCATTCCTGGCTTGTTCATCTCGAACTGTGTTTCAATTCTTGGAGTGCCATTCCCGGCTTTTTGATTCTCGAACTGTTTTTCCATTCTTGGAGTGCCATTGTTAGACATTATGTCCCATAGCGTCACTGTTTGTAATGATATTGTATTATTGTACAAAATTAACTATGTGATATTGAACTTTTGCCTTTTGTGTTATTTTGTATTAATATTATTTACTTTGATATATAAATGGCGAAAGTCCATATGATTAATACCGGATTGAGATGATATGAGACAGTATCAATCCATAAAGGTTTAATCATTAAATATCCCTAGTCGAAGTATTATCGAGATCGGACATCGATAATGCGGAATAACTAGTATTGCGCTTGTGCACGTTGAGAGGGCACAACGGCATAGTTCTCATATATTTAAGTATTGGATACTTATGCAAGTGCGATAGGAGGTTGTGTTTTTACCGATGGTACGGAAAACAGCTTCGCTCTGGATAGACCCCGCGGAATCCCATTGGTAGTATGTCTGCGTGTCTATGGGAGGCCGCATCAGGGTAGGTGTATATGGTCTTAACCTGAGACTTACATCGCTAGTACTTGCGATAATCGGTAAACTTTGGTTTTGGTGGTGGGGACCTTAACCGGTTCTGTGTACACCTCTTCTGGGTTTATCGAGAATCGTAGTGTACTGGATGTGATGTCGAGATGGAAGTATCACTTCAGACATATGGAGGTGATGATCACGCAGGACACAGAACTAGTACTCTATAAAATGTTGCAACCGTCGGGACAATATGACCAGGTCAGGATTGTCCGATTTAAAGAGACTAGTTGCTTGATGTCCGATATATGTTTCGTACGGGGCAGACACATTTCCAGCCCCAGGCCTGACATGTGATCGTCCGATACTGGATCGATGTACGCAATACTACGGTATACTACGCTTGATATAGATCTAATATTCCAGTAAGAATATTCTGGAGAATTGGGTAGGCATGGCGCTTTGCTAGAAGCCAACCTTGTCTTGTGAATCGGTAAGAACGTAGTACGAGGTACGTACGTGTTCGATTATCCGACGACCGTTTTACTGCCAACATATCCGGAGATCTCTTGGGTCGCTTCCTGAAGATTCACCTATGATATTTGATTCGGACTTAATTAATCTGGATTAATTGCGGAGAAACTTTATCTTGGATAAAGTGCCTTATTTAGAGAGAGAACGATTAATTTAGAATTAATCGATAAAATTATTATATTCGATATAATAATCGAAATTCGATTTCGACGCGAAATTAAAATTAGATTTTAATTCGGGCAAACGAGTTAATTTAGAATTAATTCGTTAGCGACGTAAATAATAATTTCGCTAGGCGCAATTATTTATTTAAATTCGATTTAATTAACGTCGCGACGTAAGTTCGGTATTTCGGAAATATCGAACCCGAACGCGTGAGTGCACGTGGGCCCACTTTCATTTGGAAACGTGTGGGGCCCACATGACACATGTCATTATATGCATTATTTAATTGTTAATACATTGCATGGTGATAGTGTACAATACACTCAATGGTTTTGCATGGAGTTTGAGTGTTTGACACTCTAAGCCATTGCATGATTTGTGTCATAAGTTTATTATTTAATTTAATAAATATTATGGCATAAATATAAATTGATTTTTGTAACAAAGATCAATAAAAAAAAACTCTCCTCTCTCTCTCACAATGCCGTGACTTCCTTAGGGCAAAGAAGATTTGATTTTCTTTTTCTCCATTTGCTAGCACATTGAAGGATCATAGGAGGTGATAGGGAAACCATCAAAGAGCTTGGAATACGCAAAGCTTGGA
>SKCR01011074.1:0-22633 GCA_019454045.1 Zanthoxylum bungeanum | reverse complement strand
CAACCGGGCCGCGAGCCCGGAAATGCGTCGTCCAGTTTCTGTTGTCTACATTTGGATCATGCTCCTTTCTGTTGGCCACAAGGAATTGTTGTTGGCCATTTCTTCGATTATGTCCCAGGCTTGATCTTCTCATTTTGCCATCAAGGCTCCTCCAGCAGCAGCATCGATTGTGGTTCTCATTATTCCAGAAAGCCCATTATAGAATGTTTGGACTTGAAGCCATTTTGGAATCTCATGGTGAGGACATTTCCGGAGTAAATCTTTGTACCTTTCCCAAGCTTCGCATAGGGATTCTGAATCTTGTTGTACAAAGGATGTGATGTCATTCCTCAGGTTTCCGGTTCTGGCTGGTGGAAAGTACTTTGCAAGAAATTTGGTGGCTAAAGTGTTCCAAGTTGTGATAGAACCTGCTGGTAGTGAATGTAGCCAAGCTTTAGCTCTGTCCTTCAGGGAATATGGAAAAACTCGTAGTCTCATTGCTTCTTCTGATGCTCTGTTGTAGTTAAAAGTGCCGCAAACTTCCAGGAAGTTGCTGATGTGGGAATTAGGATCTTCAGTTGCATTCCCCCCGAACTGAACTGACTGCTGAATCATCTGAATGCATGTTTTGATGTCACATGCATTTGCTGGTAAGGGAGGAAGTACAATACATGAAATGAGTCTGTCAACCACCGGAATGGTTCTGTCTCGAATGGGAATTGGTGGTGCAACGTTCAAAGGTTCAGGTTCCATGTTGACTAAAGCTTCTTAGCCTTCTCGCATTTCCCTTCTCAACTGTCTGATGGTTCTTTCAATTCTGGGTCAAGCGGTCGGAGTTCAAAGCTTCTTGTTCGTCTCATGTAGTTTCTGAGAACCTGAAACACAAGAAAACAAAAACAATAAGTAAAAAAAGAAATTAGATACAAGTAACGTATCTAACCCCTAAACTAATAGTAAAAGATAAATAAGTCCCCGGCAACGGCGCCAAAAACTTGACCGGCGTAATCACACACGTATAACGCAAGCGCACGTATCGTTCAAGTAGTATAAAAGTATCGATCCCACGAGGACTTAATATCTATTCTATTAATTTTATGAGGTCAAAAGATTACTAGTATCTAACAGGTTGTTTGATTGATTTGAAAGGTGACGATTCTAAATTTAAAAACAAGTAAATAACATTGTTCGAAAGTAGATTTTAAGAAAATTAATATTAAAAACTATCTAGGGTTGTGATTTCTTCCAATATCATTTTAAAGATGAAGTGGTTATCTTAAAGTTGGGTAATATATTGATTTATTAACCTGGAACACTAAATTATGTGTGAGCCTCTTCCGATGGTCAATTTCAAATACCTAGTATAATCCAATTGAACCATATGTCTATGTCAACCAAATTACCTAGATTCATTAAGATTAAGTTCCAATTATGGCTACCCCCGCCCGACAGGTATATTCCTATCCTGTAAGGAAATCTATTAAAAGGGTTATCTATCCTCAAGGAAGATCGTGGGTTATTGAGTCTAAGGTCTTAAACTTAAAATCCCTATGTCTAGTTCATTTTAAGTTTACCTAATCAATTTTATTAATGGCCAGTTAATAAAAAGCATTAAGATTAAGACTCAATAAATAAATCTTTAAATTACCCAACCTATAATCTAACCCCTTATAAACCGGTTATATTGAAATTCATCACAACCCTAGATACTAACTTAGTTACAATACATAGTTATGGCTAATGAAAACTTAAAAGACATAAAATAAAAATGCTAAAAAGTAACTGCGAGAAAGTAAAAGCGGGAAAGTAAATGAAAATAAACTGCCAAGATAAAAGGAATTACTTTTACTAATTACTAACTTAGATATCTCCCTTAGTATAACATAATCACTTGTGAGATTAAAACCAACCGACCATATAGGCGGTACCCTGATTAAGTCAAGTTAAGTCCGACCAGCCATAAAGGCGGTAAAATTTGTCCATGAACCTGCCATATAGGCGATAAAGAAATAACCAGCCATAAAGGCGGAACCAAAATTAAATTACCAACCGACCAATCTGGCGGTATCCTTGCTTAGTCAGGTTTAACAGTTTAAATTAAATAGCCCACCGACCAATATAGCGGTATTCCTTTTTAAGTCAAATTTTAGAATAGTGATTATGTTGTGTCTAAGGGAGATTAATCTAAGATAGTAACAGTAAAAGAATTACCTTTCACCTCGGCAGAGGGAAGTTACCTCCTCATGGTTGAAAAATAAAAACTGAAAAGTAAAGAAAGGAAAGTGTTATGCGTAAAGTAAATTACGGAAAGTAAAACTGAAAAGTAAAGAAAAGAAAGTGCGAGAGTGAAAATTAATTACTGAAAACTAAAAATAAACAAACTAGATACAATCTTTTTATTTTTCATTAAGGATTTCAAAGAAGAAAAGTATGAATATTACAAATGAAATGACTTGGTATTTATAGGCAAAATTTTGCCACCATCAAATCATCAATCAATTTCTCCACCAAATCCATTATTAATTTCTCCACTAATTACTCCACCAAATCCATAATTGCTTATCTTGTTTGGTGGTGATTTGATAATTTTTATTAATTATTTATTAATTAATATTTTGCTTTGAAAATGATTGATAATGACTTTTAATAATTACACTCCACACACTTCTGGATGGTTCATCAATTTCGGTCTTGAAATCATCAGAATTTGAAAATATTTTCTCTTTCAAAGTTGTAGATCTTTGAATCTTCTTTAATCTGGAACTTGAATCAGCTCAATCTGATATCTGAGTAAAACGTTATGCCCAAAATACGACAGATGCGCAAAACTGGAATTTTCAAAACTGCACTTCGTCAAAAACGGCCTTTCAAATTTCCAATCTCCAAAATTAATATATCAAGTCCAATAATTGCCCTTATTTGATCCACATTTCGTCCTAAATGATTTCATTGAGTCCCGATATTATTTTATCTGCAAAATAAAATAAAACATATCAAAACGTTCATCAAACCCGAGAAACTAAACAAAATATTAAGTAAAGGGGCGGTAAATATTGATATATTTTCCGCTCATCAGGAGCCCAAACCAGCGAAGTCTCTATTTGACTTTTATTATTCAGATTCTGACGAGGATGAAGCTGATCTATTTGTACCATCTGCACCAACAACGGAGTATCAAACTTTCAATCCTCAAAATGAAGATCTTGGAGCATGCTTTACCATGATGTTTGATGAAGATCTACCTGAACCATCCATTCTAGTCGTATCAGAGGATGAAGACCTAATGTCAGAAATATCTTTACATCCTCAGGTTGACAGTTATGGAGCATGTTTTTCACAGATGACAGATGAAGAACTGAACGAGGAAATTTTAAAATTCATCTGTGAAGAAAATATGGAGCAAGAAACAGAGAAAATGGAGGAGCAATTGTCAGACCATATTGAAGATCTCAGGCATTCAGGAGAAACATCACTGTTTTGGGGAGTACAATTTAAAGATATCAACCAGAAGTTTGACAGAATGGAACTTCCATTCCAAGTCAAGCACCATACGAGACCTCCTGATTTTATTTCTTTCTTTTTAGGAACTATTGAAGCGACAATGTTTAAGAAGGTGGCACGAGCACTGAATGAGACAAAAGTCTTTTTGACACTTTACCGTTGGAAGAGACCCTTCAAAAGCAACGCTCACGGGATTGTCTTTAATCGGACATCCAAAATGACGCTGAAACCTCCTTAACAGATGGATTTCAGTCACGTCTGGCTGAAGATGAAAAATTTAGCGCTAGTAGGGAGGCAACCCATGCACTTTGTTGTAATTTCTATTTTTATATTTTGTGTATACATGTTGTAGAGTTTTTAATTTTGTGTGTTATTTTTGTAAGGGAAAAGCACAAACGGGGCATTTTAAGACAGAAGGAATGAAGTTTGGCAAAGATAAGAGATAATTCATTAGCGATGGCTGAGTAAGGAATGGATTCTTGAGACGCATCCTAATGAATTTATACTAAGCGAATGGCGTATTGCGTACACAATTCTGTTGCCTTAATTATTGCTTTGATTTGCTTTTCTGTTGTAATTATCTTTATTTTCGTAGACAGGATCCGGACTTTTTGACCTTTCAAGATTTATTTTATTGTTTAGCTAACAATCGTCCTTTGGAAGATACTAGTGCTATTATTACTCACCCTTTTCAAGTTCTATAAATTCAACTCATCATTGCACTTTTGAAGACATCCAGAGTAAAACATGGAAGCCACTTCAAGAAGACGAGTTGAAAACATTTGTGTGTTTTGCAGTACTAGTGTTGGTACTAAGCCACAATACGTAGAAGCAGCACATGAATTGGGTCGAGTCTTAGCTGCAAGGAACATGCACTTAGTATATGGCGGAGGCAATCTTGGACTTATGGGGATCGTTTCAAAGGCTGTACATGAAGGAGGCAGTCACGTTTTGGGAATCATCCCAACTACCCTTGGCGGAGGCAAATCTTATTGGACCATCAAACGGAGATGAACTGATCATGCCATATATGTCTGAACGATTAGTAGAAATGATTAACCGTGCCGATGCTTTTATCGCTTTGCCAGGTGGCATGGGCACATTGGAGGAAATTTTTATAGTGCTATCTTGGGCGAACCTGAACATACACCAGAAACCGCTTGGACTGTACAACGTTGATGGATTTTATGATTTTCTTTGTGTGTTTCTTGATGATGCCCGGAGAAATGGGTTCATGTAAAAACCTATGAAAGAACTTCTCTTTACTGCCAGAACTGCTCCGGATCTAATTGACCAAATCTTAGCCTATGAACCACAAATTGACCCTATCCTTTCTAAGATAAATTGGTCCAAGGCCGATCGTGGTAAGAGGCGTCGGATTAATCTGGATCTTAACCTTTAATTTTATGTAGAATTTCAGCTAACCAGATATTATCTTTTAAACTCTTCTTCTACTGTTTAAGACATTAGGAACAATGTCTCATTTAGATTTGGGGGAGGAAATTAGTTGATCAGTACCTTGTTTTTAGTTTGTGTGTTGTTTCTATTTTTAGTCCAAATTTTTTCGAAAAATACAAAAAAAAAAAATTGAAAATTTTTCAAAAATTAAAAAAATATTTTGTGTTTTTATTTTGACTAAAAAGGTGAAATTGGTAAAAGATAGCTGAGTAAGGAGTTTTCACTCCTGAGACGTATCTTAAACCATTTTGAAGCAAGTTAGTTTTTGTTTATTTCATTTTGAATTATTTAATTTGAAAATTCTCCATAAAATGGACTGAAATGGATCTTCATATGTTCAGTTGGCAGATATTATCAACATACATAGTAACATACGGACATGACCTAAAATTAAAAAGTTTGTAATATTCAGTGCTCTAGTTTAATTGGAGGAAGCATCTCAAAAAGTGATGGATTAAAAAAAAACTTCTGAGATCCGAGTTATTAAGTTTGTAAGGGTGTTTTAACACCTAGTGCCCTAAAACCAACTGGTTTGGGAGTCACTGGCCTAAAGCTCGTTACATGGATCAAAGATGCTGCAAAAATATATATATCTGAAGTCTGAGTAATTAAGTCCGTAGGGGTGTCTTAACACCTGGTGCCCTAAAGCCAACTGGTTTGGGAGTCACCGACCCAAGACTCGCTACATAGATGAAAGATATGTATATAAATAAAAAAATATCAGAAAAATCATTCCATTGCTACAAAAAGGTGTGAAATCTGATAGAACTTTAGGACAAAAATATTACTCTCTTATCAACTACACTTATAACCATTGTGGGCAAAAATGAGTTGATTAATATTTTGTTGGCTATGTATATGGAGAATGGTAAATATAATCGGAGAATTTACTTATTCAGTAATTTAGAAAGAAACAAAACAACTAGTAACTTGGAGTAGAAATTTCACCTGATTAGTCACTAACTTCTTTATTCTATTTTCACTTGTCTTTTTGCTTTTGTGTGCATTAGTTTCACTACCTTTTTACTTTTGTAAAATGTTTGTGGGTATCATTACTGTAAACCCTCACGAGACTACAACTCGTCCACTAGGGACACCTAGGGGTTAAAGGCTTGTTGCAGACGCTAAATTCAACCGTGATTCCTACAAAAGTGGCTTAGTTAAAATTTATTTTAAAGATGTTTATGTTATTTTATTCTGTGTTTTGCTCGAGGACTAGCAAAATGTTAGGTTTGGGGGTGTGATGAATGGTAATTATATCACAATTTCCCACTCATTAACCTAATATTTTGTATAGTTTCTTGAGTTTTGTGAATATTTTGATGTGTTTTGTGTTATTTTGTAGATAAATAAAGTTTCAGGACACTCTGGAGGTGACTTGGGCCAAAACAGTAAAAATTGGACAAAAATGGCATTTTGGTAATTTGCCTCGTCGCGACGCCTAACGTGCGCCGAACAGTGCTAACGTGCGCCGGGTCCACAAGTCAGAATCTGAGAAAAATTTGACTTTGCTAACGTGCGTCGTGCCACGTGTCACCATCACAGTCGATATACTAAAGTGCGCCATGCCATGTGTCATCATCCTACGGTGCCGACAGTCACCATCACCACGTGTCGCCACGTGTCACTCCACCTGTCAGCCACATCATCGTCCACATCACCGGTTGACCGAGTCAAAATGCCACGTCATCATCAATCAATCACAGCGTGCCACGTGTCGCAATTCTATGGTGCCGACAGTCATTTTCGCCACGTGTCGCCACATCAGCGCCACGTCAGCATCAATTATTTGCTCACTTATCCGAAATCGACAAGTGGCGGATAAGAATCTGAGCTGACCAATCAGAAGCCGCCACGTGTTGCAATAATTGAGATCTCAGCCGCCTTGCCACGTTTCGCCTTATCTCCTTATCCAGAATCGCCAAAAGTCATCACCTCAACAAGCCACGTCAAAAGAGGCTGGCGTCGCGACGCCAAAGGCCTTGGCGTCGCGACACCAGGAGCTTATCCGCGCCTATAAATTGAGCTCGAGGTTTCAGTTTTAAAGGTACCATTCTCTCTGAATTCTCTGATGTAAATAGGGAGTTTTCTATCTAGTTTATTTTAGTTTTTAGTTTTGTAATTAATTTTAATTACGTTCTGTAATAATAGTAATTTACTTTCTTTACTTTTTACAATTTTTACTATTCACTATAAGGAGGGGTAACTTCCCCATGCTAGGGTGAAGGTAATTCTTTTACTATTGCTATTTAGATTAATCTCCCTTAAATATAATATATTCACTATTTAAAATATTGACTTAAAAATGATACTGCCAGATTGGTCGGTTGGTAATTCATTTTAATCTGGTTTAAACCTGACTAATCAAGTATACCGCCAGATTGGTCGGTTGGTAATTAAATTTTCTTACCGCCTATATGGCAGGTTTATTTTGGTTCCGCCTTTATGGCTGGTTGGACTTAATTTGAGTTAATCAGGTTTACTGCCTATATGGCTGGTTGGTAAAATAATCACAAGTTAATATATTATATTAAAGGAGATATGTAAATAGTAATTAGTAAAAGTTGATCCTTTTACCTTAGCATTTTATTTTATTGTAATTTACTTTTCAGCTTTTACTTTATGTCTTTTACTTTTCAGCATTTTTACTTTATGTCTTTTACTTTTAAGTTTTTACTAGCCCTAGTTATGTGTTAGTTATCTGGGGTTGTGATGACTTCTAATATCACCGGTTTATAATGGATTATTTTATAGTTTGGGTAATTTAAAGGTTTACTTATTAAGTCTTAAGCTTAATGCTTCTTGTTGTCTGATCACCAATAAGATTGATGTGGTAAATCTAAAATAAACTTGACAAAGGAATTTTAGGTTTCAGCCTTAGACTTAATAGCCAACGATCTTACTTGAGGATAGATAACCCTTTAATAGATTTCCTTACAGGATAGACATATACCTGTCGGGCGGGGGTAGCCATAATTTGAACTTAAACTTAATGAATCCAGATAATTTGGTTGACATAGACATATGGTTCAATTGGGTTAAACTGGGTATTTGCGTCTGACCATCGACAGAGGCTTTCGCATAATTTTGTGTTCCAGGTTAGTAAACTGATTTATTACACAAACATAAAATAATCACTTCATCTTTTAAAGGATATTAGAAAGATTCACAACCCTAGATCTTTGAGTCTTTTGTTATTTTCCTTAGTATTTTCTTTTGTTTATTTTATTTATTTTAATTTTTGGAAAACCACATTCAACCAACCAATCAAACAATCATTCTATTCTCCATTTAATTAGATACCTGTAAATAAATAGTATCAATAATTAATAACAACAATAGGAATTAAGTCCTCGTGGGATCGATATTATTATACTACTTGAACGATACGTGCGCTTGCGTTATACGTGTGTGTTTACGCCGGTCAGTACTTACTGCTCTTAAAAGTCACCAACTATCTCACACACAATCAAATACTACTTATCTCATACCATCCCAATCCCTGGAAATCTATGTCACCCTTACGTTTGATATTTCATGTCATGTTCCTTTCTAAAGATGCTACTCTTCTTTCGAAAACTTAGTATGAAACTCAAATATGTTCCTTACACTTTTGTTCATTACATATAGAATCTATGTCACCACTATCTCACACACAATCAAATACTACTTATCTCATACCATCCCAATCCTTGGAAATCTATGTCACCCTTACGTTTGATATTGCATGTCATGTTCCTTTCTAATGATGCTACTCTCCTTTCAAAAACTTAGTATGAAACTCAAATATGTTCCTTACACTTTTGTTCATTACATATAGAACCTGTTATCTATGGTGGCCACATTTCAATGAATCCAAAAGAACTTGCTAATTTTATTCATCTCATTTGTAAACGTTGTAGGCATCACTCTATAACTAAGTTAATGCTAATAATTGCATTGTTTTTAGCTGATCCAAGGTATCGTATCTAGAGTGTCCTTAATCTTTGTACTAATTGATACCATTCTAATCTAACATTCTTTCTTGGAAGAAATAATTACTCTTATGTATATAACCGAACTAGTCCTTAATTCTTGATGACAATTATTCGTTCTTAATGGTGTTCGTATTGAAATCGGCATGCTAAAGGATTTTATCACTCTAATTTTCTAGATTATACCGAAATATTCCATGGAAATACATTAAGGTACTTAGGATAGTTGCTGTATTTTCAACTCCTCAAGCCCTACTATAGTCGTGTACTCGAAACAAATCGCTATAAGCGATGTTCTCAAAACTTAGTCTACTCAAGCCTCGATCTCTTTTTCAAATAACATACTTAATAAGTCATTCTGTAAGTCTGAGTTTCTTCAGTGGAGTTTTCAACTGACTTGTAGTACCGGAGGTGTTAGAACTAAGTGAGTTGTCACAAATTAGGGAGCTTTAGTGGGGGTGGTGCTAGGTGCTAGTTTTGTGATTATGGGTCTTTTTATTCAGGTTTCAATCACATATGTGGTACTAAAGAGATTTGTCTTGTTTTCTATTACTGTCCTCGAGTGGTTACTCTAAACTCGCTTGCTGTTATTTGATCGACCACCATTATAGGAATGAAACTATATATCGTTTTTCATTCTATATCATAAGCTATTACACAATTATATTTTCCTGCCTTCGGGGCTTTTATTCTTGGAACCGCTCGTGATTTTTGAAAATTTCTTTCTCACCAGTTAGTATTCGTAATGTACTAATAGCGTATCGACACTAAATATTTTAAGGGAAAACCTTCAAAAAGTCCAGTGAATTTTCTCTACATACCTTATGTTATTCTTCAAATGATATCACTCATATTTATAGTTAATATGGGCTGATGCACTAAGTTTAATGGTCTATATAAGTCCATCTTTGTTAGGCCTTTCAATATGTGAATCCCTCGGTTCAACATCAATTCATACTTAATTAATCTTTTATTTATTTTTAGGAGAGGTACTCTTATTATGATCTTATTTTATGTATTACCCAATCAGCCTAACTCTCCAATTGAAATGTTCTGAACCGAGTATGGTCATTATTAACATACTAATCCTAAAATCCATTGTACCTTCTGCAAACATATCTCAGACCGATAGGTAACTAGTGTTGAGTTTTTTATGAGTATTAAAAAGTGTACATTTAATAAAAGAGAAACTAATCATTTTACACTTATAATTTCATTAATCCTCTTAATTTAGCACATTTGTTAAATAATAATTATATTATATTTATTGTGATTTTTATCTTTTATGTAGGTGAAATAATACTTTGGATGCATATATAGAAAAATGGACTTGACATTTGGATTTTGGAGCCCAGAAATTTAATAGGGCGTTCTAACAGTGTACAACTTCGGAAATTCCAACCCTGTACAATGTTCGTATTTTAGCCATAAATTTTTACTCTGATATCAGATTGAAGTGATTCCAGTTTCAGATGAAAAAAGACTCAAAGATATACAACTGTACTGTTGATAAGATTTTCTAATTCTGAAGTTTTCAAAACCGAAATTGATGAATAAACTAAAGTGTGTTATATGTATAAGTCATTGTCAAATCAAAATAAAAAAAAAATTATTATTGGTGGAGGTCAGCATCCATCTTGACAATTGCAAGCAGTTGTCTTTGACAGTTAGTTGTTCACAATTGTATTTTTGTAATTGTGAACATTGGGCATCCTCTATAAATAAGAGGATGCTCAACACATAAAAAATGTACTTTCTCTGAATTCTATGTAGAATTGGGTACAATATCTTGTGTGTTTCTTAAAAAAAAAACTTGTTTATAATTTTTTTCTTTTATTAATAAAATTATGTGCGTTTTTATTCAAATTATGAGTAGCTAATTTCTTTTTGTTGGGATAAAAGGAGAATGTAACATCCCGCCCGAAGCCAGGATGCTACCGGCAGGAGACAAGAAAATCCATCTCCATAAGCTTCTATTTCTACTAAAATTCCGGCATGACCTTTGCTAAAAAATCATGAAACCTGGATCAAAGTCCAGCACCTCAAGGTGACCTAGGCCTCCATCCTGACATAGACAAATAAATACAACTAACTACGCGCTCAACACGATTTAAATTTATACATATGATACAAATAAATAAAACTAAAACTGTGGGAGCCCATTACACACTCTAGAACCATACAACGACTAAAAACCGACTTGAATGCATCGGGGTGATTTGCTGTCCGCAAGACACCTCTAGAATCTTCTAGCACTGTAAGTCCAATGCGAACCTGTAAAACTAGCAAACAGCCGGGGTGTAAGCTATAAGCTCAGTAAGTACTCATGTCTTATGTAAATTTATCAAGTTACAATAAGAACTTAAATAGAAATCAGATATAAGAAGTACACAAACTCATAAATCTCATCTTCACTTGATGGCCGGTTAATTATATTAAACCTGGATAATTTACTCACTGTACTAAATGCAACACTGTAGTAAACTTATCTTCTCGATTCCACACTATATTTCACATCTACAGAATTCTGGTATCTCTCATACACAAATCTAGAAGTATTCAACCACATACATACATATTTTTTTTTCCGTACTGTAGCTATACTTTATATAAAAGCAACGTCAAATTTCTCCTAATCAAAACTAACTTGTTATCTACCAAACCACCCAAACCCGTGGCTAAGGCCAACTCAAACCCGTGGTGGTTTAGTGAGATTAAATTATGGCTGGTTACTTCATATGGATTACGTAAGCTAAAACATAAGCATTAGCTAACTATGAGCTGTAAAACTTTTACTAAAACACTGAGCTGAAGCCTCAGACCTCCATATAATATAAGATACTGACGCTTGATTCTATCCAATGGAATCCTCACAACTGCATTCTAATGTGGTAAACACCCAACACTCAACCCTTACATTAATATCACAAATCAACCATGCATATCAATATATAATTTATACAAAGTACATACTCATAGCATACTACGATACTACTCAACAAATAGAACTGGATATCACTGAACTTCCATATCAAAGAAAATATCTCAAGAAAGCCAATCATTCTGAAAATTCTTTTCTTATCTGAAAACAAATCTCTTCCTGTGAAACTTTTCTGGAAATCATTTTCTGTCTGTAAAACTCTGAGATTCTCTTAAAACTATTTCTCTTGAAACTCTTTCATAAAATATCTTTTCTGAAAATCATGTTTGAAGATTTTTCACTGAAAATCAATTTTTTTAACAATCTGCTTCTGGAAATCTAGTTCTGAAAAGCTGTATCTGAATGTCTGCTAAAAAACCTGTGACGGAGGGATTATACGTATGCAGTGACCTCGACCTGTATGATTCAGTGAGTTTATCCGTGTTCGTCATAATTTACGGGTGGGTGAATTATGGACATGAAATTTGATTTCGTGACAGATATGTCTGAATCTAGAGAGTCTCACTAATGAGATATACTCGTAGAGCACTAGGGCAACTGTTATGAATAATACTGATTATTTATAACTCGTTTAATGATTAAATGAAAAATACATGCAATCGGGACCTAATAGTCATTTCCGAATTAATGTGTATTTGTATTTAATTGTTGATTTTATTAAGTACACATTAATAAAATATCAAATTGTGATATTTGACATATATCATTAATATATGTATTTGAGATATTTAATGTAAATATAATACAGAGATTTAAGATATTTATATTTATTATTTAATTATTTAATTGTTAAATAATTAAATTAATTAATAAAGTAAATATCTTTTGTAATGATTTTAGCTTTATTAAGCTTGGAAATGGCTTGATATTATTAGAACACATTTTGGTTTGCTTTATTAAAGATAATTGTTAACTTTATTAAAGCAAAACTTGTACCAATTAAAATCAAACAAAATTTAAATAATTGTTATTTATTTTTTTTCTTTGAAATTCGGCCAAGTGGGAATTTGTTTAACAAAATTATTTTGTTTCATTTTTTACACTTACAAAAGTTTAACAAATATATACAAAGTGAGTTGAGAGAAAGTTGAAGCAAGAAAGGAAAACCAAAGCTAAAATTTGAAATTTTTGTAAGTTTTTTCACACTTTCTTCTACATAGCAAATTTTTATATTAATCATAGCTTCAATTTGTGTTTCTAAGTCGATGTTTCTATTCTTTATGTTTGTAATTAATTGTGTTTGAAGCTTGTTGGATGTTTTTAGTATGTATGTTTAATTATAAGCTTATTAGGTGTAATTAAGCTTATAAGATTAATTAGTAATCAAAGTTGCCATTCTAGAGTTGCTTAGCCATTCCTAATAAACCTAAAATTGTTCTTGAGTTGTTTCATGATGGTGAGACTTGATTGGTGTAGTAGTGGATGTGGGACACAGAAACTGGATGACGTATGCTGTCCCGGGCTCGCGGGCCGGTCGGGAGTACGGAGTAGCCACGGGGGACTAAACCGGAGAATAATTGAGTCGCCACCCAGTGTGAACCGGGAAAATGAGATTTAAGGCCGCACTCACCCCTCGCAAGGGAAGACCTCAAACCGTTGGGTTTGGAATGATCCCTTACTTATGTCACTTGTAATGAAAGGATTTATGTAATAATTTAATCAAGTTTAAGTAACACTTATTTCCAAGAGTATCATGCTTCTAAATTCACATGCATACATCAACAAGTTCATCACAACATGCAACATCACATGGCAATCTCATGAACATTTCTCAATCATATGATAGGGAAAACTAAGAACAACCTAATCATGCTTGAGTACTATCTCATGAACATATTAACCAAATAACATGCTAACAACCTAATCATGCTTGAATATTATCCCAAGAACACATCGAATGGGTGAATGCAGGAATACAAATAATATGACTGGCTACATAATGCAAGGGAGATCACCCAAAAGACAGTTGTGCATGAAATATGATGAGACAGACTTAGTTCAGTGTGTGCGCGTTCGTGTAGCGTTCGTAAACGCGTTCGAACGGTAAACGGAAGGTTCCCATTCGTGTAGCGTTTGATAACGCGTTCGAACAGATCCAGACCTGATGAAACAAAATGCATGCGCGTTCGAGTAGCGTTCATAAACGCGTTCGAACGGGAAACAGAAGGTTCGCGTTCGTATAGCGTTCGATAACGCATTCGAACGGATCCAGACCTGATGAAACAAAATACATGCGCGTTTGAGTAGCGTTTGTAAAACGCGTTCGAACGGGAAACAGAAGGTTCACGTTCGTATAGCGTTCGAAAACGCGTTCGAATGGGAACAGACCTGATGCACAAAATCTGACGCAATACATACATAAAAAAAAGCAAATAGCGAAATACGAAGCGCGGCGAAGCATCGTGGCGAAGGATTTTAACCTCTCCAATTAGAGGACCTTTCATCGCACTTACTAAGCCAATGCGCTTATCTCAATGCATATAAAAATAAAGACAATAACCTTAGACTTCATATACCCGATTGAACACATCTTACATTCAACCGAATATACGTTAATCGGCGCGGCAAAACATCATGGTAAATGATTTTAACCTCTTCAATTAGAGGACATTTCATCGCACTTACTAAGCCCATGCGCTCGATCACATAATGCATACAAAAATAAAGACAATCATATCAAACTTGGTATGCCCGATTGAACATATCTTACAATCAACCGAACACACATCAACCGGCGCGGCAAAGTATTGTGGTAAATGATTTTAACCCCTCCAGATAGGGAACCTTTAATCCGACTTACTAAGCCCATGCGCTCGATTGTATCATACATACAAAAGTAACATGCAGAATAAATAAATAAATCAAAGCAATATAAAACAAAAGAATGTGCCGTTTACTCAAGTGGTACGTGGAGTTGTATCCCGAGTACAGATCATACTACCGTCCATTCGGAATCGGCTATGAAATTTATATCCGGGTTTCCATCCTATATACCACACGAGGCGACACATTTTCCATTTCATTCAAGCCACAACATGCATCCACAAATGACTCTCATGCGAATAGAATTCAATAAACAATCAAAAAATGAATATAAACTAATGAGAAAAGTGCCATCAGGTCTAACCTTTTAAATCACCTCTCGGATGTACGGTACACGATCGTCAGAAGGGTGGATGCTCCACAACTCTTCCGGTTCACTGGTTCACTGCTCTCGTTCGTTGTCTTACTGTTTTGAGTCGTCGTTCTCCATCTTTTGCTGCTGCTTTTGACTCCGATTCGCTGCCGTTTTGCTACTATTTTGCTGCTGTATTTTAGTTACTGTTTTTGGGATGTTTTGGCTACTGTTTTGGGTGTGATTTTTGGTGGTGTTATGGTGTGGTTCAGGGGCTGTTTTATGTGTGTTTTAGGGCTGCTGTATGGGCTGTTTTTCGGTGATACAAGGTTGCTGAATGGAGGTCTGGTTTTCGGTGATTAGGAAAGGGGATCAAGAGAATTTTTGTGTTATTTCTTGAGTATGCGTGAACTCCTAGGGTTTCTGTGTGTGTTGTGATTTTCGTGAGAGTTGTGTGTATATCATGTGTATAAGCTAGGGGCATCATGTCTTTGTTAGGGGTTGTTTATATAGAGAATGGCTGGGGCTTCACCTTGTCTCACAAGGAAGGGATTTGATTTTGTGTTGGGCACGGAAAGTCAAAGATTGAGGGGGGACAAATTTGGCTAGATTAGGAATACAAAATATTTAATTTGTTATGATTGATTTTAATTAGGCATGATATTTGTTAAGTTTGGAATATGATATATTTGATTTATCTTTATTAGGCATATAATTTCTTTAATTTGTGTAAGTATTTTTATTATTTTGGTAGGTGATTATTTAGATTTTATTTGTTTTATTTAGTTTGGTATATGACTTAATTAATTATTTTATTTAATTACATTATCTGATTAATATTTAACTTAATATTTGATTTAATTTGGGTGTGTTTTAAGTGGGCTTGATGGGCTTGGGTCGCGAGGCTAACTGCAAAACCAGAAATACCGACACCGTTCGAACGCCAATTCGAACGCGACACGAACGCACGCAATCTGCATGGCGTTCGAACGTGTTTAAGAACGCAACACGAATGAAAACAATGAACATGTGAAACGACTCTGATAGCGTACTCATCCCGAATTTCCCCTTCCGATATCCATTTCTCGCGACTTCCGTGACTTAAAAGGTAGTGCCTCCAACTGAGACTCATCATCGGGTTTCACATGCAAAAATACAATGCCTACAGTGGATTAATTAAAGTGTTGAATTTTGTCAATTTAATGTAAATTGTGAAATTGGAGTTATTTATGAAATTAGGGTTCTTAACCTAATCCAATTTTGGGGATTATCATATATATGATATAATTTGATGTATATTTTATGTATATTAAATTTGTGATTGATTGGATTTGATCTTGACATGTTTTGAATATTTGGGGTCAAATCACAATTAAGGAAAAATTCTGGGTTGTGTTCGGCTTTAGTAAAAAAATGGGGATCTTGTTGATATTTCTAATTTGATGTGTTGGACATGTTAAAAATCATTTTAGAAATGATTTAGAATCTTCCAAAATTATATTTGACAATTTTAGGACTAAAATGATCAAATTGTAAAAGTTTGGGGTAATTCGATAATTAAAGGAAATATGATTTCTTGATTTAAAATTTAAAATTTTAAGTATTGGTTAATTAAATAAATAATTAATACAAGAATACTTTTGAAATTGGAAAAATATTTTCGCGTTCCGCTGCGCTAGCCTTGTAATTTCGTATAAAACCCCAACAAAAATGGTATCAGAGCTAGTCTGAATCTGGACACTCGACATACGATTATGCCTTTAAAATTTAATGTTTACTTTAATCTTGACTTTATGCATGCATGTGTTTATTTAATTTGATTAAATAAAGTAAAAGCATCTTTTGCGGAAAAATCCCTAATTAAAATAAGGTTTTTAATTTAATATGTATTTGATGCATATTAATCGGTCCGTCTTGTCAATACTGCTTATCGATAAATTTTCTGCTACTATATCCGAGAACTTGCCAAAGCTGTGGGGATATGGCCGATAGAAATTTATCTGTACCAGATATATTTGATATTAGGTGAATTCAAGCGAAAGCGGAATCCTGAACGTGCCAAAGCTGTCAGGGTTTCGCAAGTATCTTGAATTCATCATTGACAAGTTTGACCTTGGTACGCCTCCTTGTGAACGTGCCAAAGCTTTCACAACGAGAAACGACCAGGACCGAAAACCCAAGAGTCATTATTGAGTGATTGACAATGAGTTGTCTACCTAATGAATATACGTAGGCGAGAACGTGCCAAAGCTGTGAGCTGAAATATATTCATGGGGTCCACCTTTCACTATTATGTTATGATTTGATTATCGCATGTTTTGTATTCTGTTTGGGATTACAGTTTTGCATGAAATAGTGAGAGAGATATTTTTAGATTAAAAATCCATGATCTAGTTAATGCTTTATGATATAATATGAAACTATTTAATCTTTTATCTTCTTACCGTTGATTTGCTGTCTATTTGATAGATTTGCGATGGCGGCACCTCCAACCAATCCTTTTGCTCGTATGCTTGATACGAATAAACTAAAAGGCGCTGAAAATTTTACGAATTGGGATATGAATTTAAGGGTTGTCCTCAATTCCGAGAAGCTGGGATACATTTTGGAAGTTCCATTACCGCTTGCTATATCTCCATATGCATCTCCTGAAGAACATGAGACTTTCCAGCGATGGAATTGTTGGACAATTATGACCAATATCATCACTATTTATAAAAGACATGGTGTTCTTTGTACAAATTAACTATGTGACAAAGGAAATTGCTCTTTTATCATTTGCAATTGGATTACTTGGATAGATAAATGATAAAAGTCCATATGATTAATACCGGATTAATAAGATATGAGACAGTTTTAATCCATGAAAGGTTTAATCATTAAATATCTCTAGTCGTAGTATTATCGAGACTGGACATCGATAATGCGAAATAGGCTAGTATTGCACTTGTGCGCGTTATGGAAGCTTAACGACATAGTTCTCATATATTTAAGTATATGATACTTATGCAAGTGTGATATGAGGTTCTGTTAGCCGTTAGATCGGGAACAGCTTCGCTCTGGATAGACCCCTCAGAATCCTATTGGTAGTATGAATATGTGTCTATGAGAATCCGAATCAGGGTAGGTGTATTTGGTCTTAACCTGAGACTTGCATTGCTAATACTTGCGACAATCAGTACGCTTTGGTTTTGGTCGTCCGAGGCTTTAATAGGTTCTGTGTACGCCTCTTCTGGGTTTATTGAGAATCGTAGTGTATTGGGTGTGATGTCAAGATGGAAGTATCACTTCAGTTATATGAAGATGATGATCACACAGTTATACATAACTAGTACTCTTAAATGCTGCAGTTATCGGGATAGTATGACTAGGTCATGATTATCCGATTACAGAGACTAGTTGCTAGTGATCCGATATATGCTTCGTACGAGGCAGACACAATTCCAGCCCTAGGCCTAGCATGTGACATCCGATACTGGATCGTAATACGCAATACTTCGTATACGACGCCTGATAAAGATTATATATTCCTTGTTGAATATTTCCGGAGAATTGGGTAAGCACAGTGCTTTGCTAGAAGCCAACCATGTCTTATAAATCGGTGAGAACGTGGTACGGGGTACGCACGTATTCGGATAGTCCGACAACCATATTTACTGGCAATATATCCATGGATCTCTTGGGTCGCTTCACAAAGATTCACCAATGACATTTGACTCGAACAAAATTAATCTAGGATTAATTATGAGAGAGAAAATTAATCTGGGATTAATTGCGGCAAAAATTAATCTGGGATTAATTAGTCAAGAAGAGAGAGAACACAATTAATTTGGAATTAATCGGCTAAGTAAATTTAATAGTTAAATTAGATTTTACTATTTAATTTATTTAATTGGGCTAAAATAAAATATCGGATATATTAATTGAAATAAGATTTCAAGACGGAATTAAAATTAGATTTTAATTCACGCGAACGAATTAATTTGGAATTAATTCGTAAGCGACTTTCGTAATAATTTTGCGAGGTATTATTATTTAATTAAATTGGATTTAATTATGTAGCGACGAAAAACTCGTTTAGTCAGATTAAACGAACCGGGCCCAAATTGTGTTGGAGATGTCAACTTGAATTTTGAATTCAAAGTGGTGGGACCCACTAACTTACATCACATGTCACTTTTTGATGTGTGTATTTGGCATAACATTAAATATTGTATTTAATCAAACCAACTACCAACTTTTGCTTTATGTTTTTGGAAAACACAAAAGAAATTATTCACCTTCTCTTTCATCACAAAAAACCGTGAGCTTCATCTTCTCTCCATGGAATTTTATTGCAAAATTCTACAAAGCTAGCACTTTAAAGAGTTGATTAAGGTGATAGGGAAACTCATCCTTGAGTTGGAAACAACAAATGAAGGCTTGGAGCTTCCAACAAAGAAGGAATTTCTGAAATCCTAAATTCGATCAATGTGAGTATTTCCACAACTCCATTTGATTTATTCACACACAAATCAATCTTAGTGATCTTGTGGCATGTGTAGGGCACTAACAATGGTATCAGAGCCATCCTAAGCTTGATTTGAAATCTAGGGTTTATATACTTTAATTTGAGTTTTTTTTCTTGGAGCTTGATTTACCTAAATTGATTGTGTAGTTATGTTTATATGATGTTGAATTGGATTTGTGCATTGTTGGATTTGTGAAAAATTGATTGGATCAAAAATCCCCAAATCCTTTGACATGGCCGAAACTACCATAGAGTGTGCTCATGGTGATTTTTTGAAAATTAGACAATTGGATGTGTTGTTGGCATGAAATGTATGTTAGATGTTGATTTAATTGGATTGAAATCAAATTGCATGATAATTTCTTTGCCATTGCCGTGAGCCTAAACATGCTGTAGAATTGATTTTACTTCAATTTGTGTTGGACATGAATTGGAATTAATGAGCATGATTAATTGGATTAATTAATGTTTTGGAAACCTTAGATTAGTTGATTAATTATGTTAATTACACTTGAATAAAAATTAATGTGATATTTAGAATATTATGTTAATATGTATTAGTCTTTAAATTTGGAATTTATTAAATTGGACTAATTTGTTGTATTTGGGCTTAATGGGCTTGGTTAGGCCAAGTTTGGTAGTCAATTGGGTTGGATCCAATTGGGCCTAAAACCATTTCCATAAAGTCCAAATATGACTATTAGGTCGTTAAATAATTTAATTGGGCATAAATTGATTTTTGGCAATAGGGTGATTCCTATTTGGGCCTTGGCATTTTGGGTTTGATCCATATTGGCCCAAGCCCATGCCTTAAAAAAAAATTTAATTGAAAGCCCATTGGACTTTAATTGAATAGTATTGGATAATAAATGGGCCTTCGAGACCCATTTAGATTGGATTTGGAATCCAAGTCTAAAATGCACTATAATAAGTGTAATTATTTAATTTGGAATTAAATAAGAATTAGTATTGGATACAATTTAAAATTGGATTTAAAATTGTAGTTCGATAGAATTCAAGAATACTTACTTTGAGTATTTATTCTTAAATGAGTTGGACTCGCGCAAATCAAATCGTTGTTTGAACATTGGATGGTCATTAATCAAAGATTAATTAATTGGATTAGATTGATTGACAACATGCCTTGTGTGAATACTTGGATGTATTTGTATGAATAATGTATATCGGATGGATATTAGAAGAGTGGGGCAATTTTGGAAATTGTTGTAATAAATTCGGAATTTATTAAATTGGACCTGCGTGTCCAGCCTATTATCTATTTTCTCATTGTATTTCTCTTCTCACCAATTCCCCTCAATGTAAATGAGGTTTCTTTAATGTATTATGTAATTGGGTAGAAGTATGAATAGTGCTAGCGGGAGAGAGGAAAATGAGAGATTTGTTCTAAGAACAAATTGTATCGTATATCCATCCGTATATCATTATTAATTTATTCGCACCTTATTATACTTTTAGAATGCATGTTTAAGGGTGTATGATGCGACCTAATCAAAGATAATAAATTGGTTTCCAATTCACGCGAAAAACCCTCACTCAAATATTAAGCGTTTTCCTTCCATTGAGTGGTTCTCTCTCAAGATCCAAGATTGGCATTGGTTTATTGGCCAAAGTCAAGACCATTGTCCATCGCGGATGTGTTTGAACCACGAAATCTTTGTTCTATATCGCATGTCTTGGGTGGTTGTGACTTGTTGGCCAAAGTCAAGGTCACTTCTAGTTCATCGACGTGGATTACGAAGCTTTCCCACTGTCAATGGGTCGCGCTTAACTGGAATCATTAAGCTTGTTGAGCCAAAGCCAAGACTTAGTTGATTCAGAGGAAAATATAAGGAAATATATATTGGATATATATCTCGGACTTGGAAGTCCACCTACCGGATCTAGGAATTGGATGGGATCCAATTGATCTTAGAGATCTACCTAGTTAAGTTTCATACAGCTTGTTGGCCAAAGTCAAGGTTGTGTGTTATTTAACGGGATCCTAGCCCACTAGGAAACTGGGTTTCCCGAGTACTCTACATAAGGTTAGAGGCTCGCCGAAAATTAATGGGAGACCATTATTAAATTTACAATTTCGTTTAATACTTGCTTACACGCGCTCTTTTATTTTATTTATCGTCGTTATAAATATATATTAGTTGGACTAATATTAAATATTGCTTTCATTGAACAATTAGACTGTACAAGACACTACTCCAATTGTAGTTGGTTATATAGTTGGACTATAGTAACCATTACATTTTGAGTGTACCTGATATCGTTGATTGGATAGTTAGACTGTTGCAATCGAGATGGCTGGAAAGATTAGCGTTAATGGACATAATCCTGGGTGAAAATGTCTTTAACGACGTAAATTTTCAGATTGGGAAATGAATCTCAGGATAGTCCTGGGAGCTGAGAAGTTACTCTATTAGATAAAGAAAACTTTCGGGCCCTGAGGCTGAAGTTAAGCAAATAGTAGAACATGAGCTTAGGAAGTCTCATCGTGATGATAACTTTAGTGATCAATCCGTTATGCTTGCCGCAATGACTCCTTAATTTCGTCGTCAGAACAAAGGATTGGATCCTTATAGTATGATGTTGAAATTGAAGGATCTTCACAGATCTAACCTTAGATCTTAGAAGTATGAATTACGAATTACAAAAGAAGCTCTTTCGCTCGCGTATGTCAGAAGGTACATCTGTCGAGCACTAGGTGTCGCAGATGATTGCTGACATCTAACAGCTAGGTTAGCTGGGCATTAACTACGACGCCGAGACTTCCATAGATTTGATTTTATAGTCTCAGCCCGAATGATGAGGCGGGTTCATCATGAACCAAGAGAAAACTCTTGGAGAGTTAATGGCTATGCTCAAGGAGGCAGAGCTAGAGCTTCCAAAAGGGCAAGAAGCGCAAGGCGCATTTTACTTCGACATCCCAGAAGGCCAAGGCTTGGCCGAAGGCTTATGAGGGTGTGAAGAAAAAGGGCAAAGGCAAAATCGTCACAGTCTTCTGGGAAGACAAATGACATATCCCAAGATTTCTGCCTAAACTGTGGCAAACGGGATCACTGGAAGTGTGACTGCCGTATGGACAAGGCAGACATGAAGGAAGAGAAGGCGGGCAAAGCTCCGACTTCAGGTATGTTTGTTATTGT